>JAXGGA010001094.1:115000-169571 GCA_038373865.1 Uloborus plumipes
ACATATATTGCATGTTATCAACTTTAAAATACTTAATGAATTTCTCTAACTGGTTTGTATGAAATATTAAATTAATTAACTTCAGTATTTTTATTATTCGGCAGAAGATTTCAAAGATGTTACAAAATTTTTCCAACTAATTTGTATTGATGATTCCGTTTTTTGTGCTTTAAATGCATGAATTATGTATCACTTTGCATTGCATAAGAAGTTGAAATGTTGGAATGCTTAAGAATTTGGAATTACTTAAGAAGTTAGAATGTAAATTAATTAAAGTTTCATTATTATTCTAAGTTTATCTTTGACGGTTTGAAAATCATGTTAATTGATAAATTGATTAGAGTGAATTTAGTCCTACCATTACAACATTTTTACTTCCTTTTACGTAGTAAAGGAAGTATTGCGATCACAAAAAAAAAAAAAATCACTCAAATTTGGGTCTAATTTTCACCGAGTTAACCCATTAATGCCTAGCGTCCTTTTTTAGGGACGGTCCAAAAAAGGGTCTGAATTTCCCCAAAATGAACATTTCAACCAAATAATAGCGTTAAATGAGTACCTTGGTATTGTTTCAATTCGTTATTAACAGACTGCAGCACATAATCATTGTAAAGTGTGCTCTGTAGCAGTTTTAATATGATCTTTATCAAAAATGACATCGTTCACAATCTCAAGAAAAAAAGCTAAGGTTTCAAAGTTATTCCCAGCTTCCCAGTTTATGTTAATTGCTGATTTTATTTATAAATGTCTTTTTAAATATTATATCGTAGGCAGAAAAAAAATAGTAAAAAATGTATGTACCCTCTGGGGTCTATCGTAACTTTTAAGGGACGATTTTTCTTTCCTTAATAAAAAAATTATTTTTAACCTAATATATTTTTTATTATTTTTCCTATCAATTAAACACTGTTTGTAACCAGAAAACAAAATATCTTTGGAAAGAAAAATGTCAGGCATTAATGGGTTAATTACGACGAGTTTTCTCGTGACGTCTGTATGTACGTATGTATGTGCGTATGTATGTCGCATAACTCAAAAACTTTTTGCCGTAAAAGCTTCTAGTTTGGTGTGTAGCCTTTGAGGGTTACCTAGTTGTACACCTCCCTTTGTGGTTGCATTCGAATGTTCCTAAGGGGGTGTTTTACACCCTTTTTTTGGGGGGGGGTTAACCAGTTTTAATTTCAATGCAAACTCAAGTGATATGAATTGGCGCTACCACTAGGCGATACATCGCAAAGCTTTTGGTCGCCAAGTGCTTGACGCCAACTTGGCGACATATCGCTAGGTTGGTAACAAATTTGGCGAAAAAAATTAGTTTTTGAATTTGGGTTCAATTTGGCGCTATTGGCGATATCTTGCAAAAAATCCACTAATTGATGTTAAAATCAGCGATATTTAGAAAATTAATCATTGTAAAATATTTTTTTGCATTGTTTCGTGGCAAACTAGGGGTGTAAATGTTTGAATTGTTATCTTACTCACTCCCAGCGCTATTTTAACTCTTAAATCACCTACTAAGAAATTTACACGTAAAAGGAAGTAGTGTGGGGCCCATACCATATTTTTACAGTTTAGTATGCAGAAATACATATTAAAAAATTCGATGTGTCAGAACATCAGTGTTTCAAAACATCGTTGTGTTTGGCCTTTATCAATACTATCGATGTTTTAATTTTGAACAACGATATTTTCTCTTCGGTGTCGCACCACTACTCTATACAGTGCGTCGCAAAAGTTTAAGCACTATGCAAATTTTTGAATAAAAAGAAATCTTTTTAGCAGAATGCTTTCATATTTATACTGTAAGTGGCTACTATGATCCTAATTAAATGTTTGAAGTTTTGAAATATATAACCGCAACGAAAATCAGAAAATACAAAAGATATTTTTTTGGCTGTCGCAAAAGTTTATGCACAGATCAGATTTTATGTAAATATCTTTTGAAACGTGATGCGTGAAGAACCAGTGCGGTTCTTTTGAACGAGTTATATAGTGTAGCAATGGCTTAAAGTGTTATCAAGATGCCGAAGTCACTACAGTTCTCGTCTGAAGAAGTTGTGAAACTCTGGAAGCTGAAAGCAGAAGGTAACTCTGTTATGCAAATTTCAGTGATTTTAAATCGATCTAAACGTGGTATTTATAATGTTCTGAAACGTGGAAATCAATTTAAACCTGCGTTTCGCTCAGGAAGACCGAGAAAAACTACTTCTCGTGAAGATAGAAGAATTGAAAAACTGGCCTTAACTGAAAATGTGTCACTTAATCAAATAAAAACTAGACTTGTAACAAAATTATCACGTGATACCATAAGCAGACGAATAAAAGAATTAGGATTTATCAAAAAAACAAAAGTTAGCTCGCAAACCTTTTCTGAAAAATTGTCACAAGCAAGTGGGCAAGCATCATATGCAAAAAAGTGACGAATGGATTTCTGTTGTGTTCTCTGATGAAAAAAAAAATGGAATTTAAACGGTCCAGATGGGTTCTCATACTACTGCCGTGACTTGAGGAAAGATCCGAAGTGCGTATTCAGTAGGCAACATGGTGGTGGCTCAGTCAAGGCATGGGGCGCTTTTTGCTTCAACGGACAAACTTCTCTTAGCTTTCTAAAGGGTAGACAAAATTCAGAAAGGTATCAAGATACCCTGAGAAAGCATTTGTTACCATTTGGTGAAGTCCTAGGTGGTCATGATTGGATTTTTCAACAAGACAACGCTTCAATACACAATTCCCGTAGTACGAAAGAATGGCTTGCTTGTCAAAATGTTAGTGTAAATGAACTGGCCAGCACTCAGCCCGGATCTAAATCCCATCGAAAACATCTGGGGAATTCTCGCACGTGACGTATACCCGAATGGGAAGCAGTATTGCTCTGTTCAAGAGCTTAAATCTGCAATCGAGGAAGACTGGTACAGACTAACTCCCAAAACCTTCCATAATCTCGTTCTATCGATGAAAAATCGCATATTCGAACTCATCGGATGCAACGGTAACACCATAGACTACTTATGCTTTCTAAAATATATATATTCCGTTTTTGTGCTTAAACTTTTGCGACAGCAAAATTTTGATTTTATCATGTAATCGTATTTTAATTTCTATGAATCGTTTCTTAATTCGAAACATGGATTTATAAGCTGTTTGTTTAATTACAGTAAAAATTTCAAAGCTTTTTGATGTATACTTTTCGTCTTATCAAAAGATTTCGGTTGTGCTTAAACTTTTGCGACGCACTGTAGTAATGATGTTGTTCTAGCTTAGAGCATTAATTAAAATCGACATGAACCTTTATTTGAATAAGATATATTGATCCCTTATAGAATTAGATACATATATTTTATACGTCTTGCTTGAACTGTAAGCGAAAGATGAAGCATTGATAACACATCTAACAGCTTTTCGCTTAGTTAAAAAAGAAAAAAAACCTTAATGACATAATTTTAATTACTTTTTAAACACACAAAAAAGTCAATTAGTATCGTGTTTTATGTTGTAATAGTCCTTCCTACCATTCTGCTCTAATCCAGAAAAAAGAAATACTGAATTTTATTCGTACTCTCGAACATATTTAATTACATTTATCAGATAAGAAAATTTATTGCTCCTTTAATCGAATTTCTTAAAGAACATTTGCGACATAATTAAAAAAAAAAAAAAAAGAAGACGCTTAAAAGTAGAAGAAATGAGAAAATAATATTATCAGCGTCGTAGAGAGTCATTTTTAAATTACTAACAAAGTAAGGTATAATTTCATTTTTTTAAATCGGTGAAAAATAACAATTCATTTTATGTCTGTTTTTCGAACAATTAAGATGTATTAAACCATTATCAGAATTTTGCACTAGTATTTTAAGCGTTTGACTTGAACTGTAAGCGAAAGACGAATCATTAATAACATTTCTAATTGCTGTTTGCTTAGTTTAAAAAAAAAAAAAGAAAAGAAAAACTGAATGACGTAGTTTTAACTACTTTTTTAGGATACAAAACAGAAAATTAGTATCGTGATTTATGTTATATTACTCCTTCCTATCATTTTGTTCTAATCCAAAAAACAGAGCCACGAAAGTTATTGGCATTCTCGAACATATTTAATTACATTTATCAGATAAGAAAATGTATTGCTCCTTTAATCAAATTTCGTAAAGAACATTTGCGACATAATTAAAAAAAGACGCTTAAAAGTAGAGGAAATGATAAAAATAAATATTCTCAGCGTCGTACGGAATCATCTTTGCTTTTAAATTATGTATTCGCTTCTTTTAATGGTGTTTGTTTTTTCAACAGTAGGAAATTGAAGTGCTTGTCTATTTAATTATTCATGATTTTTCCTATTCCGTTTTGGAGATTTCGAGTAAATATGGGTAAATATAATCCTAAATCTAATTAAATTAGCCTTTTTTTGAGTCAACTTGTATGTTATTATTAGCAAATAACGATCTTTCCTGTCTTATATGTTATTCCTCTAGCCCGCTTATTGTTACTACGCGAGAATTTTCCCTTTTTTTTTTAAATAAAATAAAATTATCGTCCCTGCTACTGACGAAAAATAGGTCTAAAAATCGTTTTTTTTTTGGTAAATAAAACCTTTTCTCTGTTTTTTATAACACATCACTTCAATACATAGCTTCCGAAAGCTGAGACACGCATTTGCGCTGTTAAATAGAGCGTCGTGCTTATGAACGGTTTTTTTATTTTTTATTATTTTTATTTTGCCGACCAAAGTCTAATCCAACTTCCCATCTTGAACATATATTATTTCTCAAAGGTGTTTCGTTTTCCTTACCTTATTATTTGGATACGACATTATTTTAGTATTTAACCCATTTATGCCCAAGTTTTTTTTAACAATATTTTCAATTTTTATCTGCTTAAAACTCTTACTTGGAATAGTTTACATACATTTTAGGCTTAAAATAGTTCGCCGTTGCCGTATTTATTAAGTTATTTAACGTCCTGTTTATGGGATATTTTGCAGATATGTGTCCAAAATACGACCTTACTTGACTTTACTTTTGCAAAGCAACATTATGGAAGGCATCTTTGATGAATTTTAAGCAAACCATTTTAAAATAGTTTAATTTTATGAAAAATAAGTTCGCGAAAAAAACTTACTTACTGTGGCTACCCATACTTGATCGTTGCTTGACTGATTTGTCTGAAAATAGCTGTCAATAAAAAAACTCTGATGTCTAAATAGTGGCTCGAACTGGTTTTCTCAAGAAGAAAGACTATTTAACGCGTGAAAAATAGCTTTAGTAAAATGATATACTCATTACAGGTTTTTGTAAGCAGTAACTAACAAGCGTCATGTTTTCAGGCTACTGGTCATAAACATTCAACAAAATTAACAAAACTATTTCAACAAAATTAAAGAGTAAGACTACATTTCGTCCATTTGAAATCACTCTTACGAGCGATTTAGTTTAACTTCATTGAACCCTGAACACCAATCTTAAAATTCATTTCCATTATGAATATTAAACGAAACATGTCATTAATCACTCCGTGTTTCGATGCGCGTTTTGCTACACATCAGCCTCAAAGAATCGATAATTTCATTTTGGCAATGGCCGAAGCGGGAAAAAGAAATGAGCACTTCACTTCAGATCAGTTATTTTTTTTAATACTGATAATCGTTTTCTTACATATCTACTACATCCAAAAATCTACTTTATTTCAAAAGTTTAGCAAAAATCGCATCAGTATCCCTCTAATAAAAAAGGTCAGCGATGAGAAATTGCCCGTTAAGGGAATCATTGAATGAAAAGAGCAGAAAATATTTGCAAAAGAAACATCTTGAGAATCTTATCGTGAATGAAAATACTTTTTTAAATCTATTCTAGTTTCTCTCGCAGAGAAAAGATTATCTTGAAATTAAATGTCGTTTTTTTTTTCTTTGTATCTTGTAAAGAAATAAACGACTTATATCTTCAGTAATGATCAAACCAATGAGACTTACAGAAGAAACGGGCACATAAAGAAAACTTCTGTATTTCTTTTTCATTTTTCAATAAGTTTTTAGAGAAAATGTGTAGGAATCTTATGTTTTTTTTTTTCTATTGATGTGTAAACTATTACTTATATAAGATGAACTTGTGCATTTTTTGACGATGTAAAGGCTTATATTTAAATAAAATTTAAGTATATATATAATAGTAATTAAATACTTACAGTTGGAATAAAGCATGATTTGAATTTTAAAAATATATAAAAAGTTTCATGACTATATTTTCTAAAATACCCTTGAAGTTTAAGAAAATGAATTTTATCTTCTTTTTTTTCATAGCAAATACATTCTTTATATAGCTAATAGTAGTTTAAACGTTAAAAACGGTCACTGAAAGTATTATATTGGTAGAGTCTTAGTCGAACTGATTTTATGGTGTAGGGGTTGGCGTCGGGAGTCGAATAGTTTCAAATTCTTAGATTCGGATTTGGAGTCGGTCATTTTTCCTTCGAGTCTGCAGTCTACCACGCCTGCGGAATCAGAGTCGGAGTCGGGGGTAGTTTCGTGAGTCGGAGTCGAAGGATCTAAAGTTATCGTATTCGGTCTTTTTCATTCCGGGTCTGAAGATATCACATTTTTGATGCATAAACATGGATGTTTTGCGTTTCAGTTCCGTCCGTTAATGGCTGACCGGACCTGTACGGTGACGTGTCTTATGTACATGCTAACACGTATGCTAATAGTGTGATACTGATTGCAATTTAACACTAGGTAGCCCAAGTAGTCATTTTTTCCTGCTTTTGTATTTCAATTAGGGTCCAAAAAATATGAATATAATGACACATTTTTTTAGGTTTTTGTGACTTTTTATACAACATATGAATGTTTTAATATTTGTAGAATGAATGAATTAATATTTGTAGTAACACTACTGCTGTAGTTATATTACCTCCTCCTACATTTCTGGTGTATTTATGTGTAACTAGTTTATTACCCGGCGTTGCCTGGTATTGCATTATATTTAGCTTATTTCATGATAAAATGAAATAGGTGATCCTTAAATTGATAATTCATTGTTAATCATAATAATTGATGAGAACTACTCATATTTAAATGTGATGAATTTATCAATTTGTATGCTTAAAGTCTTATCTCTATTACTCTATACATTCAAAATTGAAAGAAAACGGTCATTTTGAGACAAAAATTTAAATTTTGAGCTTTTTGGAATTTTTTAAATATTCAAAACTTTACCTATTTGAATTCTAGTGCATCAAGGAACCTCTGCGCCAAGTTTGAAAATCCGATGAAAACTAGATTTGTATAAGCAGCAAGTACACAAATATACATACATGCATTCAGTTTCATACATATCGTCGCTCTGGAAGAATAACGCTGCAACTCAAAAAAGCCCATTTCTCAGGAGAGCAATTTTTAACTTTTCAGAAACTTCTATCGCGCTTGTGCTCAAAACTATTGCAACTATTTTAATGAAACTAGCATTAAAAAAACCGCATTTTAATCTCTTTTCTAATGTAGCATGATTGACTTCAATGGCATTTTAACTAATGACGTAATTTTAAAAAGAGTGAAGGTAGTTTGAGTTACGTCAGTGTTCTCCAAAAATTGCTCCCTAGCGGATATTTTTGACTTTTGAGTTGTAACCTTGTTCATCATAAAGAGCGATTTTTTCTGAACAAAATGATGTAAAAATATCATTTTTCGATTTTTTTTGAGTTACAGCGTTATTCTTCCAAAGCGACGATATGTAGGTAGATATCTATATTGCCGAAACAGTCAAAATGACTTGCTTGGGCAATCTAGTGTTAAGTACCTGTCTTTATAAACTAGATGAAACATTCAGCCAGCGAATATGTTTTCTTGAGTATAGCCTTTTCAAAGAACTACAGTTCCTCATTTTTGAAGGCCCTTCTTTCATACAGAATGGTTAAATGCACTTCGTTATTTCCCTGATCTCGCGGTGAAATATTAACCATCACTCCTCGAGCATTTAGTGCCTCAGAAGTCTGAAGAATTCCTGGAGAATGAAAGTAACGTCTGCACCATTACTCTTCCGAAAACGAAAAAAAAGCCAGGAGATTATTTCGCGAAATCTTCTGGAAAATAAATGGAAGAGGGAAAGCTCTCAAGTGTTACTTCGTGGATTGAAGAAAATGTGGGCTTAAATTTCTATTTCAATCTCTGTTTAAGTGCTCGGTACGAGTTAATTGAGGAGAATAGAGTTTCTTGCTGAATTTAAACCCTCGTGGGTCCCTCCCATTTTGGTTACATTCAAGAACCTTGGGGTCATAATTGACCCCAATGTTTCCTTTAAATAATTTATTATGATTATTGAATGTTACATGCATTTCTTATGTTCACACACTTATTAATGACTAGCTTACTACCCAGCGTTGCACGGGTGCTTATTAAAATGCTCGCAAAAAATAGAAATAAACATCTGTTGGAACCTCTGTTTTGTTATTAGGTTGGTGCGTATGAAATGTCGGATTCTTAAGTGATTGTATAAAACTGCATATCTTTCTTCAAAAGCTGTTTATTCAATCAAAGTATGCTCCATTCGCTTCAATACACTTCTCCCAACGAGAATTTAAAGCGTAGATGCCTGTCTTAAAAAAATTTTGGTCTTTAGTATTAATAAACTCTGATATCGAGTTTTTTAGACTGTCTTCATTTTCATAGTGTTTGCCCCTTAAAAACAGCTCTAAATGCTTGAAAAAAATGAAAATCGGTCGGCGAGAGATCCGGTGAATATGGTGAATGCTGAAAAACTTCATATTCCAGTTCGTTCAGTTTCGCAATTGTTTTGTGTGTCGGCAGAATTCATATCGGCAATAAACTCAAAAGAAATAACAAAAGGGAAGACCTTCGAGAAAACCTATTTTGCTGAAATGAGTCTCTGGCAATGGACAATACGACTATGAATGAGGTTATGCCAAAGACAAAAGTATAACGAAAACAGGGAGACAAACGTCCGCATGTGAAGAGAATCCGACATTTTATACGCACCAACCTTAATACATACAATACTTGTGCCAATATTCCAAGGTAATTTGATCATAAATTATAGTTGCTTTTAACTTATTTCATGCTAAAATGAAATAGGTGAGCCTGAAATTAATAATTCATTGTTAATCGTAATCTTTGTTAGAAAATACTCATATTTAAATGTGTTAAATTTTATCAATATGTCTGCTTAAAGGCTTATCTGAATAATTCTATGTATTCAAAATTGAAAGAGAATGGCAATTTTTGATGTTTGAGCCTTTTGAATTGTTTATTTAATTTCAAAACCCCGGCTCTGTGAGTTCTAGTGCATCAAGGAATCTCTGTGTGAGGTTTGATGAAAATCCGACGAAAACTACGGGTTTGTATAAGTAACAAACATACAAACATACATATGTACAAATATACATACATCCATTTTTATAAAATATAGATAAAAAAATAAAAAGACGCAATCAAATATTAAAGTTTAGTTTATGCATTAAAAATAATAATTTTAGAGCAAAGCTTTCAATAGCTGTATAGTACTTTACAACTGTTACAGACCTATACCAAATGACCTTTGCAAGTGAATTTTATATACTTATGGCATTTTTCGCTACATTTTGTATCCAGTTCTCTTGGGGTTGCAACGTCCTATATTTTTGCCATTCCGGGGAAGTGTCCCCATTAGTCTTGTGTGCCAAAATGCAAATTCGGGAAAAATGAAATAAAATAATAGCATTATTTTGCTTAAAAAACTACAGGAATAAAAGTCACAAAATGCCATTAAAACAAATGGTTGGTTAACAAGATAGATTAAAGACATCGCATTTGGGGTCATGGATGACCCCAAGGTACCCATGACAGTTAAAGTATTTAATGTTTTGTTAAGGAGCCTGCCTGCCTTAAAATGACCATTTTTACAAAATAAAAGAAAAAAAAATATTATTATGTAATAGATTTTTGGGATTCCAAAATGGCTTCCATTTAGTTTCTACAATAGTTAGCAGCGAAGCTATAGACAATTAAGTATAACGGAAGGGATATCGTACTCTGCAAAAAATGCTGCGATTTTTCACAGTATAATACTGGCAACCGAGGCTCCAATTTAAAACTGCAAAATGCACAGTAATGAACCGTAAAACTAGCAATTTTACAGTTTCTTACTGTAAAATTAAAAATTTTACAGTTTATTGTCGCAAAATTTAGTTGTATTATACTGTAAAAACAACAATAGTATAACACTGGCAGCAGAGGTTCCAGTTTAAACTGTAAAATGCACTGTAATTAACTGTAAAATTAGCAATTTTACTGTCCATTACTGTAAAAGCAGCAATTTTACAGTTCATTACTGTAAGAGTAGCAATTTTACAGTTTAAAACTGTAAAATTAGCGATTTTTAGTTTATTACTATAAAATTAGCTGTTTTATACTGTAAATTCATTTTTTACAGTGTAAGATCCAGAAGTTCACAACCTAAAGATCCCAAAAGCCCTAAGGACCGGAAAAAAGAGAAAAGCTTAAAAAAACGGAAGCATATTGACAACTATAATCAAAGAAAGTATAAGTTACTAAGATGGAAAATGTTTGCCCTACATTCTTTACTAAACCCTCTCTAAAGGGATAAAAGCACTGATGAGTAGTTCCTTGGTTTCATGTCCTTAGGAACAAGAAAGGACTTGAGTCCTTTCTTTATTCCTATCACGTAAAGTTGGTTCGAAAAACAACGGTATTTTTGTTATTCTACGCCATTCTTACGAGAATTTCGAAAAAGAGGCTTTTTTTTTTATTATTTTCAAAAAAATAGACTCAAGCTAGCGGAAAAGTAAAGGGAAAGGAAACATAATTTTCGATGTCCATTAGTGATTAAAGCACTCTTTGTTCGAGAAGGGATATTTTTTCCTTGTCATGGTAAAAAATATAAGCAAGAAATTCCAGCGAGAAAAAAGGTAGTTTTTATTTACTGTTTCGCCATTACGGATAAGTGCAGGTAAACTTATAGATTTATAATGGATTACGTATTGCGTTTTACCCTGCGCCTAATATGATTTCGGTGCCATTGCTTTGCTAGTTGGATTCCTCTTAAAATTGAAGGGCTTGGAGGATAAAGAGGCTATGTTACGTTTTGAAAAATTAACACTCTGGACAATGGTAATGGGTACAGGTAAGAAAATAAAACTTGATACATCAAAAAATAGATGTCATTAGACCGTTTTCATACGCACACTAACAACAAAACCAGAAGACAAAAAAGTTACGACAACTGCAACAATAAAACTTTAAACTTTAATTACTCGCAATTTCTATTTTGTCACTTCATCTCCCAAGCCCTTCAATAATGAAAATTATGATCAGTATTGATTCATTTTTAATGGAATGAATACCCTTAGAGCGCTTTTCCACTTACCGACACGGCAACGATAAATCGTAAGCGATTGTCGTCATCCGACATTGGAGCACGCAAAATGCATTGAAATATGCTATGCGCTTTTTCATCTCCCGATTCAAGGACGATTGTGTCGTCTCTGACCGAAAGATATCGTTTGTCGTCCCATTCGTGTCGGATGGCATCCGTCTCGCCTTTAAAATCGGGACGACATTCATTCATCTGTTTACTTTCTTCGAAATATAGCAATGGCGTTTAAATTCGACATCTCTGCATTAATAAATCTAAGTTTCAATTTGCAGATAAAAGATGTAGCAATAAAAGATTTTAATCATTTTATTTTATACTTTGTTTCATTAATTGTAGCGCAGACGATTTTTAATGCTTCAAAAAAGATTAAATTTTCATTCTGAACTTTCTTCGATAAGGAACACAAGTCATGGCAGTCAAGTTTGACGTGAATGTTTTGTGTGAATTAATTGAGCAGCAACCGTGTCTATGGGATAAGCGAAATATTTTATTCAAACACAAAATTCACAGGGATAAAGCGTGGAAGAAGTTTTTAGATTTTTAGATTAGGAATATGACGCCAAATCTTCTACAGAAAAGAAAGAGACAGGTAAGTTCAAAGAGCATTGTTCGTAACTATAAAAATATATTATACACTACTTGTGTTAAATAACCTTGTCCAGATTTTAACTTTTTACTATTCTTTGTAAATTTAGTGAAAATATTTAAAATTACGTAAAATCTTTTTGCAATTTCATGAAAAGTGTATAAAACTCGCTTACAATGTACCTTTCTTTAAAAATATCGTGCACCCAATACCGTTTCTTAATTTGTTTTCTTTTTCTCCGGAGGTAAAGCAAATATAGTAGTTGTAATCTGTTAAATTGAGCAGCCATAATAATATACGTGCAAACACAGTGCTGTTTCGAAATGAAATGTGGGGGAAAATGCCCGTTCGGAGAAACGATATCGTTTGAATGGAAAAGCAGTGCTATAGACGACAAGACACCGTACTTATCGTTGCAGTATTACCGTCCGACTTTCGTCGGTATCGTGTCGTTAAGTGGAAAAGCGCCCTTAGGGTGGATTTAACTTCAAGTGCGGTTTTTTTGTATTAGAAAACTAGTTGTCTGAATATAAATAGTTTTTGCAGATAAATAATTTATTTGAGGTTTTCAGTTAGCTTTACCTTTCGTTGAATACTTACAAATGAATAGCGTCAAAGTATTTTCTTTTTTCTTCAAGATAATTTATTGACGCCTAAGTAAATCAACGCAAAATGTGTATCTAATTCCACTGCTGTCGTTTATAATTCTAAACTTCTCGTTGTCCAGTAAACTTTCTGGATCGGCTGCATATAAACATTATTGACTTTGTTAAAGATCATGTAAATATTAGGAGACTGTTTATTTGCTGCTATGTAAAAAGTCATCAATCTGCTTTATAGCTTGTTTTGCTTGCTTTAGTTATAGTTTTTCCTTTTTTCTGTTTTTAAATGCAAGATCGTCAGATATTAGGACAGATTTTACCACAGGGGTATACCATTAACTTGGCAAAGTTAATGGTATAACCTGTAGGAAAAACTTTTGTTGCGATTCGCAATCAAAAAGATTGTTACTCCATCTTCTGTGCGAATAAATAAAAAAAAGGACTAACAATCTAAAAATGCCAAACTATAGCACTAATGGCAACTTCACAACCTTTTGTGCCAAAAATGCCATTTCAATGGGAAAACTTTTACAAAAACAATTATAACTAACTAGTACCAAATATATCGTATTTAATATTTATCTTTGTTTTCGTTTTGTTAAATCAAAAACTTTAATCTTCCACAATGGTGAGTGTTTACCCACCAAACATCGAAAAACACTTCAACATCAGGGAATCAGAACTCAAGTCATTGATAACATTTTACCTGAAAAGACTTTCTTCTTAATCCCCCGGGAAATACCACATACACATCTCGAGTTTACCTTTTTTCCCCATTTAGGGTCAAATATTTGCTTTCTTTTTCTGGGTCCACTTGGCTAATTTCTGCTTTCTGAATGCCCATGAAAAAAATAAAATTCAGACGTTTGCTTTTTTTTCTGGTAGAAATGGACTGGAAGTAATGTGAGACTTTTATTTAAGAACAAAAGAACACAAACAAGGTAATTATATATTAAGCATGAAATAGAGAAAGATATTTTTGCATAATATTCACACATACTGCACTGTAAAAAAAATAAACTGTTGTTTTTGCAGTATAATACTGACAGCCGAGGTTCAAATTTAAAACTGTAAAATACACAGTAATAAACTGTAAAACTAGCAATTTCACAATTTCTTACTGTAAAGTTACCAATTTTATAGTTTATTTCAGTAAAAAATATACTATAAAATTGGTAGCTTTCAGTAAAACAACAGTATAATACTGGCAACAAAGGTTTTTGTTTAAAATTGTAAAATGCACTATAATAAACTATAACATTAGCAATTTTACAGCTTATTACTGTAAAATTAGCAATTTTTGTAGTTTATTACTATGAAATTAGCTGTATTATACTTTAAAAGCAACATTCACTTTTTACAGTGTGGTTAATAATTACTTTGCTTGATCAACGTATGGATTATAACTAAACGGAAATGAAACAATGTCTTATTACATTATTAGTACTATTAATAATAAAAATATGATTTTCAAAGAAAATCAATACACTTTATGTTTTTAAACCCGTAGAGAACTTAGTCACCATTTAAAATGTTTGTTATTGTATTTTATCAAAGTTGTTTTCGGACTTAAGCTTTAAATATTTTAACTCTGCCTAGAGTTTTGATCAATTTTTGCAACACTGGCCGAATAACGGCTGTGAAAATAGAAATGTCAATGGTTCAACAGAGACACGCAATAAAGTCTTGCGCTGATAAAAAAAAATACAAATAAAAAATTATAACTGCTTCAGATGCTAACACAATTACTTTTTTTATTATTATTATTTTTCATTGTTTTATAATCCTTATCTTAAAAAGTTTTTTTTTTCTTTTTACAACGTTAACACTTTTACGTGTGCACCGTTCGCAAATAACAACGATAGATAAGAAAAGAATAACAATTTTCATTCCGTGGCAGGCACTATCTTCCTTGTTTGGTCATAACAGCCCTTACATGGATACAAACTGACAAATTAAGACTGCCAATATGTATCAAAACCAAAGATTCTTGGTTATTGATCCCCAAGAATCCCCTCCCCCTCCATTTCTGCTTTTCATGTTTTTCCCTTTACACTCCATCTTCAATTTCCGATGTTAGCGCCACCTAAATGCCTTTATATAATATTTTAACAATAGTTGAAAAACTTGAATTTTGACCGGAGGTTAGTTCAGATTGGGAAATCATTCGGAGTATAAGCCGAAAATTCCGTTTAGGAAATTAGTATGTAATTAAACCAAAAAAAATAGTTACACAATGTACGAACATAACATGCAGTACATAACGTTACAATGTGCAATTACAGTTTAAAAAAAATAACGAAAATTGTCTTCTTATGGTAAACTAAACAATAACCCATTAATGCCTAAACAATAACCCATTAATCCCTTTTTGGGACGGTCCAAAAAAAAATGAATTTCCCAAAATGAACACTTTCAACCGAATAATAATGTTCAATTAGTACCTTGGTACTGTTTCAATTCGTTATTAACAGATTGCAGCACATAACCATAGTAAAATGTTTGATGTAGCAGTTTTAATGTGATCTTTATCAAAAATGACATCGTTCACAATCTCAAGAAGTTAAGCTTTCAAAGTTATTCCCAGCTTCAAAGTTTATGTTAATTGCTGATATTTTTTCTTCTTATAAAATGTATTTTTTAAATATTTTATCGTAGGCAGAAAAAAATTTTAGTAAAAAAAGTACGTACCCTCTGGAGTCTATGGTAACTTTTAAGGGAAGATTTTTCTTTCCTCAATAAAAAAAAAAATTTTAACATAATTTTTTTTAAATTATTTTTCCTGTCCATTAAACACTGTTTGTAACTAGTATACAAAATATCTTTGGAACAAAATATGTCAGGCATTATTGGGTTAAGAAAATATTTACAGAGCTAATTTCTGAGAGGACTAAACTAATTTAATTAATTAATTTCTGGATTTATTTAAACTAATTTCTGAGAGGAAAAACTTGTTTAAATTCATTTTAAAAATCTCCGATTTTCGGCTGAAAGAACTTTGAATTGGGCATGAGTACAGGTTGCGGCAGTGAAACTCGTTGATTTTAATTGGATGCTAATTAGCAAGGCTTGGTCAGAAAGGAGTGGGGAGAGTCTCTTTTAAAAGAGGGGGTCCTGAAGTTCTGTTATCTCACAACTTATTTGTCACCATGCTTTGGACAAAGAAGCAACGAGCGTTCGCCGCCGAATCTTACTTTTCAAATAATCTTTCGGTGGTCGCCACTCAACGTGCCTTCCGAACTCGGTTCAAAACTCAGCCCGTTGTTCCCATTCTTGGCTGGGAATCGACAGTTTTGTGGGTGAAAACATTCAGGGAAAGTGGGAGCGTGGCAGAAATTTCCAGAACTCCAGAAAACGTCGAGAAAGTGAGGGAGTCGTTTTTGCGCTCCCCCAGGCGTTCGGAGCATAAACACGCTGCTGCTCTGAGGATTTCTGATTGCACACTGAGACACATTTTTCACAACGAACTCCAATTTCATCCTACAAACGTGCTGTGGTTCAAAAGTTGTGTGATAAGATCTCCTTGATAGGTAACGTACTGGTGCCGTCCCCCCCTCGATTTGACACCCTACGACTATGTTTTATGAGGGTATCTCAAATTGATCGTTTACAACGACAGACCCCGGACCCTGCAACAACTGATGAACAACATCCGACTTACTATTGCCAACATCCCAGTTGATATACTCGAAAGAGTGGAACAAAACTTCAAATCTAGGGCAGATCAGTGCATCATTAATGGGGGCCGTCATTTGCCCGATGCGATTTTTAAATCTAGTTAAAATAAAAATTCAGAATGGGTACAATATCTGATAAAAATAAATGAACTTATACATGAATTACTTTTTTCTTTTATTGACTTTTCACATCAGCAAGGTTCTCTGCCTTATCCCATATGTTTTTGTCACTTCGGATTTTAACCTCCTTACTGTAAGTTTTTATTAATTCATTTTCGTTCAATGAGTTAGTATTTGTAAACACCTTGCATCGTTAAGTGCTGTAAACACCATATACAGGGTGTCCACTCCAATCGTGGACCAATAGCTAATTTCTAAACCGTTAGAGATACGCATATAGTTTATTTAGGAAAAAATCTCCAAATTATGAAAGGAATTTTTGGTCTATTCAATGTTTTTTAAAATATCAAATTTTGAAAGAGTTACGAAATTTAAATTTTTATACAGCCCCCCAGTCCTATCAATCATATTTAGTAAAACATTTTTGACACTGTAACGTTTAAAACTAAAAAAAAATCACTCCTCTACCACAAAAATTGACCGAGTTATGACGTTTTGAAAAATCAAGATTTTGCATTATTTCATGACGTCATCGAGAGATCTCTTAAGGGACCGTATGCGAAATCCTTCAAAATCTTGATTTTTCAAAACGTCATAACTCGGTCAATTTTTGTGGTAGAAGAGTGATTTTTTTTTAGTTTTAAACGTTACAGTGTCAAGAATGTTTTACTAAATATGATTGATAGGACTGGGGGACTGTATAAAAATTTAAATTTCGTAACTCTTTCAAAATTTGATTTTTTGAAAAACATTGAATAGACCCAAAATTCCTTTCGTAATTTGGAGATTTTTTCCTAAATAAACTCTATGCTTATCCCTAACGGTTTAGAAATTAGCTATTGGTCCACGATTGGAGTGGACACCCTGTATTTTGCATTTCTAATTGCTAATTTCAAAAAACCAGGAGAAGAGCTTTTAATGTATGCCATTCTAAAATATTAGAAAACGCTGATGTGACTAACAAATATTTCATCTCTATTATCAAAATTTATATTTAATAAAGTCAGCAGAATCACGAATATGCGATGAGCAGTTTAAACAGTTTAAGCTAACACTTACGGGTGTGACAGGAAATCACAAGCATAGATTGACGCTAATATTATCAACGTCAGGATTAAACGGAGATATGTATCAAATACAGAGCGCGGAAGAGTCGCACCTTCTTTGGGAACATATTAGTTTCAAACCTGGGGTTCCAAAATGCAGTCATATCATTTAGATTTTCGGGGTGATGTGTGTGGGGGAGGGGGTATTCCTCCTCGGGAATTCGCATAATTAGTTTGAAACTCAGAAACAACGACTCGGCTGCTTTTAAATGAGATTAAAATTTCGAAAATTCTACTGCTTTAGGACACACGATATTCCGTTGCAACAAAACACAATCAGAGATAATACATCGAAAAATATCTATGAAAATAATAATACTATATATAGTTCAAAAAACTAAAAAAAAAAACGCTTTTAGAGTATATTAAACTGAAAAGAAGCTTCAAAACTATTGACTATCCGCTTAGTTGACATTCACTTATAATACATCAACACGTTTTATTGTTTATCCTTTAGTAATAATAATAGTAAAAAATATATTGAATTTATATTTGCAAAGAACGGGAATTTAATCGTTTATTTAGAGTTATATACAAACCCTAGACTAATAAAAGCGTATTAAAAAGGAAAAAACTTTAAGTTTAAAGTAGACATCAAAAATAAACATTTTTTTAATATTCTTTTCTTTCTATTAAATGGCTCCTAAACGTATTTGTATTGCACATTGCTCTTTAATGAGCTGCTTGCACCAGTTCATTGCTATTTATATTATAGGTATTTAAACCTTAAATATTTAAAAAATAGTTCATGAAACATTGTAAAAAAAAGGCATATAAAACGTTTAACTACTTCAAAGTAACTACTTTATAAGTAAAGGTAAGTGTGATTAATTCATATCGGTATTCTTCTAAGTACTTTATAGAAACGATAATACACACTTTCACACCTAATTCTGCAAACTCGATCTTTTAGGTCAATCTTGTCAAGTTATTTTTTTATGGACGATTCCAACGCATTTCAGAGGATTCAAAAGAAGACTGGCCATGTAAGCTTTTAGGATTACAAACGTCTTTCGTTAGTCCCTCGAGGAATTCCTGGGCGCAGCAAATCTCATTTTTTTCCAATTTAAGAGTCAAATATTTACTTCCGCTCTGAGTCTGTTTAGAACCTGCAGCGATAAGAGCGCTAAGAGGAAACGGGAGCTCTGGCTGCTGGGATCATCTTTCTTCCAGCGTTTAAGGAGGATGACTTTGTGGATTTTATTTTCTATTTTAAATAAAGGAAGGGTGACTAAGATAAAAAAAAGTATTTGATTGCTCCCCAAATAAAATGGACACCAGATTGAATTAAAGACCATGGACAGTTTTAAGCACGTCCTACACTGCAAAAAATGAACTGTTGTTTTTACAGTACATTAGTAGCAGTCGAGGTTCCAATTTAAAACTCTAAAATGCACAGTAGTAAACTGCAAAACTAGCAATTTTACAGTTTCTTACTGTAAAGTTAGAAATTTTGCAGTTTATTGCTGTAAAATTTAGCTGTATTATACTGTAAAAACAACAGTATAATACTGTTGTTTTTACAGTAGAAGGAATATGAAAATATTTGATTTCTTTCCAAATAAAATGGACGGTAGATTAAATTAAAGACCATGGACAGTTTGAACCAAGTGGCAGCAGAGGTTCCAGATTAAAACTGTAAAATGCCCGACAATAAGTTTTAAAATTAGCAATTGTACAGTTTATTACTGTTAAATTATCAATTTTACAGTTTAGTATTGTAAAAGTAGCAATTTTAAAGTTTATTACTGTGAAATAGCCTTTTTAGGTTTATTACAATAAAATTAGCTGCATTATACGGTAAAAACAACATTCATTTCTCACAGTGCATCAGTTCGTATCTGGTCTTGATAAGAGTAATATTTGAAAAAATTGATTCAACTATTGAAGAACTAGTTTTATCATGAAGGAAATTAGAACCAAACCTTTTCGGATAATCTGACTTTGATAACGCAAGGAGGATTACTTTGTGAATTTTATTTTCTGTTTTAAATATAAAGGAAAGGTTACTACGAAGGAAAAAAAATAATGGTCTCCAAATAAAATGGAAGCCAGATTGAGGTAGACCACATGGACAGTTTCAAGCAAGTCTTATAAGTTAGTATCATTTCTTGATTCAAGTTATATTTGAAGAACTTGATTTAACTGTTTAAAAACTAGATTTATCATTGAGGAAATTAGCCTAATCTTCTCGGATCATCTTTGTTCCACCGCTGAAGGAGGATTACTTTGGATTTTATTTTCTATTTTAAAAAAGAAAAGGTCACTAAGATTTAAAAAAGCATTTGATTTGGTTTCCAAATAAAATGGACGCCAGATTGAGGTAGAGACTATGGACAGTTTCAATCACGTATTATCAGTTCGTATTTGGTCTTGATAAGAGTCATATTTGAAGAACTTGATTTAACTAATCAAGAACCAGTTTAGTCATTAAGGAAACTGGAGCTAAATCATCTCGGATAATCTGTCTCTGATAACAGAAGGAAGATTACGTTGCGGATTTTATTTTTTATTTTAAATAAAGGAAAGGTTACCAAGAGGAAAAAGTATTTGATTGATCCCCAAATAAAATGGACGCTAGATTGAATTAGACCCCATGGGCAGTTTCAAGCACGTCTTATCAGTTCGTAACTGGTCTTTATAAGAGTCATATTTAAAGGACTTGATTTAGCTATTTAAGAACTAGCCTTATCATTAGGAAGTTAGAGCCAAATCTTCTCAGACAATCTGTCTTTGATAACTGGAGGAGGATTACTTTGTGGATTTTATTTTCCATTTTAAATAAAGGAAAGGTCACCAAGAGAAAACAAGATTTGATTGCTCACCAAATAAAACGGAAGCTAGATTGAATTGCTTTGAACTTATTTCATGCTAAAATGAAATAGGTGAACCTTAAATTGATAATTCATTGTTAATCGTTATCTTTGTTTGAAAATACTCATATTTAAATGTGTTAAATTTTATCAATTTGTGTACTTAAAGGCTTATATCATTTACTCTACATATTCAAAATTAAAAGAAAATATTTCGTTTTTTTAATTTCAAAACCCCACCTATGAGAATTCTAGTGCATCAAGGAACCTATGTGTCAAGTGTCATGAAAATCTGACGAAAACTCTGACGAATTTGTATAAGGAACAAACATACAAACAAACAACCATACATACATTCATTTATATATATATATATATATATATATATATAGATGTGTATGATTTTGACATATATTTAACATATGTGACGGGATTTGAAGGTATAATTTGAACGAACTAAACATTCTAGAACTCTGAACGATTTGAAAAAAAAAAAAAAAACGAAGAAAACATTCTGGAAACTGAAATTTGTGTAACAATACAACTTTTAGACACATTGACTGAACTTCGAGTGATTTCTTAGATACCAGAAGAATAAGCGCATCAATCAATAATCCATTCATCTCTCCAATACTCAAAAAATACTTCAAATTTTAATTTTATGAAAAACGTTTTTGGAAAAAAGTATTTCAAAAGAAAAAAAACTATGTTAAAAGTAATTCACTCAAGTTACATGACACTTTCTTTGTCTAAAAAATACTTTGAAAACTTAAGAGAAAAATCCGAAAAAAGAAGTTTGAATGAATAGAGCAAACGATTTGAAAGACATTTTTTAATTAATATATTTGCTTTATATTACTCTTAAAAACAAATTTACTTTAAAAGATTCCAAAATTCATTCCAAAATGTTTAATTAATGCAAGTACTTCTTTTCATTGCATGAACAGAAAGCATTATTTAAAAAAAAAGTAACACTCATATATCTGCTTTTATTTTAACGCAAAAACTATATAATATTTCATGTTCCCTACGAAACATCGCACCGTAATTAAAGTATTTTTAGAAGAGAAATTATATATTAGTTAAAACTGTGCAAACAAAGGAAAATAATTACAGTGGATAATTGAAATGAAAGGTGTACAATAAATTCAGTTTCAACATTTTTATTTCATTTTCTTCACCAAAGTGATTTTTTTTCTTTATTCTTTTCTTTTTCTAAAATAATGGTGATGTAACCCAAGCTTAATCAATTTAACACGTTAATTCGCAGCCTGAATTCTGATTAATTTATGGACACTTTTTGTCGTCAATTTTTAACGTATCAATTTTTTATAGCATATAAAAATGCAGAGATATGAAAACAAAATGTCCAAACTAATAAAACAGACCAATGGACATTAATATCATTTCTGGGTTAAGTACCATTTATGGATGTTTCAAAGCATGTTCACATGAATAATATTTTTTGGAAAAAAAAATCAAATACGAAGCTCTCATTTTAATTAAGATCTGAAATATGTACACTGTAAACAATAGACGCTTTTACAGTATAATCCAGCTAATTTTATTGTAACAAACTACGAATCGCTAATTTTACAATAATAAACTATACAATTGAATATTTTTCACTAGTAAACTGTAAAATAACTAATTTTAGTTTATTATCGTGAATTTTAGTTTTAAACTGGAACCTCTGCTGCCATTATTATACTGTTGTTTTTACAGTATAATACCGCTGATTTTGTGGTAATAAACTGTAAAATTGCTGCTTTACAGTAATAATATGTCAAATGGCTTATTTTACTGTTTATTACTCAGCCTTTACAGTTTTAAAATGGAACCTCTGCTGCCAGTATTATACTGTAAAAACAACACTTTATTTTTTCCAGTGTATCATTTAAAATGAAAATGTTAAAGAAAAACTTTACTGCTTTCGTATTGATCCCTCCTGAAGATCTTCAGAAACATAAATTTATTTCTTGAAATACTTGTACCACTTTAGCTCCCGGAAAAGAAAAACTGAATCAAGTGAGCAAAAATGGCCAATATTTTTTAAAATTTATTTTGATTATTTCTATTTTTATTATTGAGCTGTGCCATAAAATTATTGAAATGTTTCAAAAAGCATGGAAAGCATCACATACCATTTTTAAACGTTGTCAAAAAGTGGTTCCAGTAATATTTTAATTCACAAAACAATTGATAAATTTAGCTATATAATATTTATCTGCATGTATTTATAACAAAAAATAAAATTTGGATTTATGCATGTGCGCGAACTTACTTCAGAAATAATTTTCTGATTTTTTTATTTAAAAAAACATGTTGAGTTAAGGACGATTATATGGTAAACTTTATACGATGCATTAAGATTTTAAAATGACAAAACTTCAATAGCCGAAAGAGTTTTGATAATGTCAACATTCCTCAATCATTACATAAGATTTGAACATTTCAAAATAGGATTACTATTCTGTATAACAAGATTTCTTAAGTCCATTTCCATTTTTTCTTCTAGAGAAAATTCAGTTTCTCTTATCTATTTACTTACAGCTTCACTAACAAAGCACATAAAGACAACTAATGTTTATGTAACTAATCTACTTTACAAAAAATAACTTAAAGGTAAAAATAAAGCGCGAGTACAACTAATGAAAGAATGACTAAAGAAGAAGCATCCCCGAATCACGTGAAAGCATTAAAAGCTGGAAATACTATTAGGGATTATTTTAAAAATAATTTAGCTATTGAGACTCGATTTTGTTCTCTGTAAAAACTTAAAAAAGGGAAAAAGGTTTTTGAATTTCATTCGCAAAAACAAAAACAAATATCCATATTAGATTATTTTGAAAGGGAATTTAATGTTATTCAAGTATGCTACAGTTTTTGTTTTCTTTTGATTATATTATGTTGCGTTAAAGTAATTGCCAAACCATTATCCATATTAACCAATTTTCTTCAGAAACGTTCTTGTTTTTGTTCTTCCTAGAACGTATGATATTTGAATAGGATTTTTCACTTATACGTCTCTATCCCTTGTGCGTCTTTTTAACCCCCGACACAACAAGGAAGGTGTGTTTTAAGTGTCTGCGTATCTGTCGATCTGTGTATCTGTCTGTGGTACTCTAGCGCTTAAACGGAAAGGCCGATTGTGAACAAAAAAAATCGAAAGGGGAGTCGATTGAGAGTTTTCTTGGCTAGGTCACGTCTTCGTATGACATTAACCAAAGCGACGAAGTGTGAACTTTAGAATGAAAAGCCATTAGATAAATGCTTGCGTCATTTTCATAATGACATCAGCAGTAGCGTACATAGACTAAGGTGCGCCCCCCAGCAAGATTTGTAAGTGCGCCCCCACCCCCCTATTAAAATGTAAAAAATATTTTCCCCGTGTAACCTTTAGTGCTATTTTTCTGGATCGGGCGCCCTCAAACCTCTTGCGCCCCCCCCCCGCGCCGCGGGGGTTGCGGGGGCGCTATATACGCCACTGGACATCAGCCTTCATTCCAAATTCTACACTTCGTTGCATTGAAAAATGAGTTCTATGTAACCAGGAAACCGGTGTTCGCAGTAATCTTCAAGTGTGTACTATAGAACGTTGAAAAATGCGTTTTTACTTTTCAAGCACTGTGTTGAAAAACTGCTCGAACTGAGTAAATTTTGAACTAAATTGTTTAATTGTTTATTTTTATAGTTTGCATAGTTGTTTGAACTGTAGTTTTGGCACTTGGCGCTGTAACGAAGTACCTTTTATGTTGCCTTTAAAGCACGCGCCACCTGCCAAACTGTTTTGCCAATTGCTTGCCATGCGCAAGATACATGTGACTAAATGTTTAAGTGTTTCAGAGAGTTTAAGTTGTTCAAAGAGTTAAGTGTTTGTTTTATATTTCAAAGTAAATAAGTGTTGTAAGTTTACAACCATTTCATTTATGCTTGAACAAGTGAAACTTAGCTAAGTAACAAAGTTATTTATCGAACCTGAATAATGTATGTTACCTATTTAAAGTTCTGAAGTAATGGAGGAAGTTCTTCATCTGATTTTGCGTGGTCAAATTAGTTAAAATTAGAATTTTTTCTTTTTTATTTGAATTCCCCAACACACTATTTCTTCAGTTCAAAGTCTCAATATTCGCACACAAGCAAGACTTTCTCAGTCCAACTTTTCTTTACATAACAAATCTCCACTTCCTAGCCCAATTAAATAATCTTTCAAACAATGTCATTGAGGTTTCCGAGCAACCAGCCTTGATAGAAAACTTTCTTTTGTGTTCCTCTCAAAACCCGTAGTCTGGAAGGTAGCTATCCACGCATCTCAACTCTTATACTATCTCTATTATTATTACCTCTAGCAGCTCTTTCTCCAAAATCGCTTAAATTCAAAGTGCGATGGTCAAATATTTGCTTTCACTCTTCACACTCAACAAAGGGTTGGCGCCCCATAAAAGCTCAAGAGAGGATGAGGGAAGAAGAAAAGAGGAAATTGATCGTACAAAACATGAATCCTTGAATATCCTTGAGTTTCTCTACTGTTTAAAGCAATTTCCATTAGCTGAAGTACTCGCAGTTTATTGCTACTCTTGGTTTGGCTTTGTGCTTGCTTACACAATTTCTTTCTTTCTTTCTTTTTTTTTCTTTGTGATTCAGACAAATATAATTTAAATGCGATTTTGCGAAACATTACGATTTCGGTATAAAAAATAATAAAATACCTTTGGCGTAGTTCAACTCGTATGTAATGCTTTTGAACTACACTAAAACTTTATCTAGATAGTTTATAAAATAACATATGGCATATTGTTTCTAAAAATGAAGTTTAAATTAGGTTTAATTTATACCTCAATTTTAGAATTTTAACTAAAGTTTAAATTTTAAAGAATACGTGATCTTTTTCTTATCCGTTTTGTTCCGTCATCAAATGTTATGATTTTTATAATGTAATATATTGTATGTTTAATACTATTTCACAAATTATACAGTCGACGCTCGATATAACGACCATCTCCGTAACCCAGAAAAAGGTCTTTGTAACGGGTGGTCGCTGTAAGAGGTAGAAAATAGTGTATATTGGGATGAAGTTGAGTTTTTCTCCCCAGTCGTTGTATTGGGATAGTCTTTATAACGAGCGTCGACTGTATAAGAGTTTTTACTTGCTACAGTCACACATTGCCTTTCTACAAATGACCTATTCTTATATATTATGACGTACACGTACGACTTCTTACCTGCTCGTTTTACCTAATCCGTTCCGTACTTAAGTCGAAACTGCATGTTAAAAAGGTTAAATGTGTGTCACAAAAAATCAATTGTAGCTGTTTAAATATAATTCTTTATTGGATTACTATTCTAATATTTGCTTAAGTTAAATTTATTTATGCTTAATTTTGATTTCCGAAGCTGTGAATTTCAACTAATGGAGAAACAAACTGATTAAATCGTAGCTTTAAGTGAAAAAATTATCTTATGTGTGATAATGGAAAAACGAATATTTTATCGAAATGTTCCTCTGTTAAATTGGGGAAACCATTAAAGAAATTGTGTGGAAATCTTCAGTAATCAGATTTTTTTTCTGAATGAATCATTTATCGACCATGATAAGGAAAATCGGTAAAATATTTTTTGAATGAAAAATTCTTACGAGGGTATTTTTTGAGTCATTGGTATTTATTCATTTGCAGTAGAAAAACTACAAAGTGCTTCAATTTTCAGCGCAGCTGAACGAAACATTTAAATATTTAAAATATTAGGGGCACAAAATAATGTGTTTTCGTATAACAAATCGAAAGAAATTTCATTTTGTAAAATGCATAAAAGCTCTTGCAGATTTTCTACGTTCTTACTTTCGTCTTCTTAACATTAAAAAAAATAAATAAATAGTACTGTTTTTTGGTTTTCGGGAAATAATAACTTGCTTTACCATTTATAGAGTTAAAAATGTAGCATAGAAAAAAGAGGAATCGTTTCAAAATTGCATAAACAATAAAAAGTTGCTACTAATGTATCGCTAAAAACTATTACTTAAAAAGTTTAAAAAAAAAGCTTAATGTACTTAAACAACATATGTTCTAACATTTTTAAAACTCATGTTTAATGAACTGTTCTGTTCCATGTTTTTACTATTTAAAAAAATATATTGAACGCATTGTTTTTAGTACAAAACAGGATTTTTAATCTTGCAAAAGAAACATATTTTTAGAAATAGTGAAGTATATCGTAAACGTAATCTTCGTAATGTTAGAAATGTTACAGAAATAAACAAATAAAAAAGTCATCACATTTTTCAAAATGTTTTATAAATTATACAACAAATTTTAATAAATATCATGGTTCTTTACTGAAAGATTTTAACGACACATTAAATAAGAAAGATGATGCAAAAATATACAGCATGAAGTTTAGTTTTCACTTACATTTTTATGACTCAGGTTAAAATCTTTTAACACTTAAAAAAGAAACATATTAAAAAAGAAAAAATACATTCAACAAGGCAATTGATTTCAAATCGAAAAGTCTCAAAGCAGTTAGTATCATTTAAAAATGCTATTAAAAGAAGAAAACTTAAGCATAATATCGACGAAGCGTTTTATGATTTTGATAAATTGATTTTTTTTCCCTTTTCAAGAACAGCTCTGATACCCAAAATATATCTCTTCGGTTGTTCAAAACTACTGGGTTCCACTGAACTTTTAACTTGGGGTGCATTACAAAATGTGTAGTGATTACTTATCATATCAGGGTCAGAATGAGAAAAATAGAAATCATATGTTGCTCTCTACCTCAAAAAAGAAATAAATGATTCTTGAGTGTACTCTCGCTTTATGTAATTGTTAAAATATTTTCCAACAAAAAAAAAATGAAAGCAGTCTTTAGAAACTAATGCATTACAATCGAATGAATTACGTTGGCGTCTGTATTTAGGGTTTTTAGTTCAAACAAATTGAGAGAAAAAAAAATGTATGATTCATCAGTTTAAATAAAAAGGAAAAAAGGATTTGCTAAAGAATTCGCTTCCAAGGGTCACTGCCAACTAAAGAAGTTTCACAATTTTATCATTTATCTTGGGATATTTTACCTTATAAAAAAAATGAAACAAGTTTGTATAATACAAATAACATTCGATTAATAACATAAACACATTCTTGGTAAGAAATAAAATTATGAATCCGTTCTATTGATTCTGATAGACGTTGCATTTAACAGTTTAAGCGGTTTGCCCGTACGGTGTACGTGCTATCCGAAATTGGCTTCATCTGGTTTGCCCATACGGCGTACGGGCATCGATATTTTCAGATTTCCTTTTCTGGTTTGCCCGAACTGTTCGGAAAATTGTAAACCTCAAAATTCACAGTAAGTGTGAGAGAAATTTTTGCATAATTTGTAAACCATTCATTACTTCATGCAGAATGTACTTGAAAAAAGCAAGTATTTCGGGATTTTGTGACTAAAATTGTAAAATAAAAAATATTGTAAAAGCATTGAAAACGAAAAAAAAAAAAAAACTTCTTTATATTCTTATTCTGTTAAGTATGGTACTTAACTATATGCAATAAGCATTTCTGGTAAAATAATTGACCGCTTAAAGGGTTAACAATTAAGTTTCTTAATTCTTGTTGAAAGAAATACTAAAAAACAGATAAATCCGAGAAGGCAAAGTGACGCTCAAATAAAAAAAAATAGCCTATAGTGCTAGAAAAAAAAGTTTAATTCTAAAACATGAAGTGAGATCTGAAGGCGTACCTTCAAGCAAATGCATTAAAGCGTTTATGAAAATTAGTAAAGCAAATATTTTCCTTATTAACTCCAAAGCGTACCTTGCAAATTCAAAGAATTTGTTTAATGAAGACCACAATCTTTCGCACACGCTACTGAGGCATTTAAAGTTCGTGAATCTATTCCGCCATATGACGCAAGTAAGAAACTGAGGATTTGTATTGTTGAAGAGGAACTTACATTTAAACTATTCGACCTTATCTACTTATATTAAAAACTGAGTATCTTTCTAACTATCTTTCTTTCTATCTTTCTAACTATCTTTCTATGTCACGCTTCTTTCTCCCGAACGCCAATGACCTGAAAGTCGAACCAGGTACCGATAGATAGGTAATTTTTCAGGCTCCATTAGTTTCAATTGATATAATTATACGATTTAAATTAGCGAAGATAACAATTAATAAGTAGTCAAGTTTAAAGCGATTAAGTCTAATAAATGATTAAATATGAAATCCATTCTTGCAAACCGTCGTTGCTATGAAACAGTAATAACAATGATAATGAGAATTTTGAATGAAGGCTTAACTAAATCAAACACGAAACTCATAAGCGGGCCACTTACGTAGAATTTTTATCGCTAGCTACTTGTAATATTTTGAAACCTTCATTTGTTGAAAAGCCATCTACTTATATTAAAAACTGAGTGTCTATGTCTGCTTTTTTTCTTTGAGCGAGCTGAACTTACTGAAACTCTACTCACCATCTTGAAGGTGCGTAGCATCTCAATAATTCGAATGATTTTTTATATAGGAAAAAAGTAAAGGCGTGAAGCGCCTGTTAACGAGCCGCCTTGGCGGGGAGTAGTTTCTTGAAAATTTCCTCACTACTTTAAAGGCACGAAGTGCCCGTGCAACGCCGGGCCACGTGCGTGGTATGTCTTGAAATCGAATGAACATTAAATTCTATCAAATAATATAACTTCAGAATGAGTTAAAAGTTAGAGAAGGGGGACGTTATGCATCAACATGCCGCAAGAAGCTAATCTAGCTGCCCTGGCAGCTAGTTAGTCATTAAGTTTTGATTTTCGTATTGTTCTTTAGTCTCTTAACATGGATTCCTTACCTTACCGAAGAATAGCTTCTTTCACTTTACGTATTAAAATGCTTATGCCACATAGTATTTTTTTTTAAAACTATCACTATATTTTAAACATAATTTATCATGCAAGCAAAAACGGTGATGCTTTAAAAGAAATTGTATGCGCTTAGATATTCAACTGTCGATTTATGGCCACGATATGGCAAAAAAATACTTCAAATAGTGTTTATACACTGTAAAAATGGATGTCGCATAATATGGCTAATTTTATAGTAGCAAACTGTAAAAATTGCTAATTTTACAGTAATAAACTGCAAGAATTGCTGTTTTGCAGTAATAAACTGTAAAATTGTTAATTTTTTTGTTTAGTACTGTGTATTTTAGAGTTTTAAACTGGAATCTCAGCTGCCAGTATTGCTGTTGTTTTTACCGTATAAAACAGGTTATGGTATTAAATTATAAAATTGTGGAAATAAACTGTAAAATTGCTGCTTTGCAGTTATAAAATGTAAAATTTCTAATTCTATAGTTTATCCTGTGCATTTTATAGTTTTGAACTGGAACCTCTGCTGCCAGTATTATACTGTAAAAACAACAATTTATTTTTTGCAATGTATCGTTAAAGAAAGCAATATCAAACCAATTCATTTGAGAGCTAAGCAATGAAGTTTCGTGTTTCACTAACTATTTGAAAAGGAGAAAACAAACAAGAAGTATTACGTGGAGACATTTTTCATTCAGGTTTCTTTAATTAATCTCGTATAACACACTTTAAGAATCCATGTTTCTAAACCAACTACGGTGAGTGATGGAGCACTTCTTGTTTCTTTTAATTCCTCAACAGCATTGAAACCAAAGCCACTGTATAGATTCCTCGCGTTCATCTACAACAAGAACTACAACTTCCATCAAAACGTCCATATTAGATGAAGCTTCCATTAATTAAAATTCCGCTCCTAAATTATTCTGTTTGCTGACTCTTAACCTTTCCCTCTCCTCACTACAAAAGAAAGCAAAAATCCCCGCCACCCGAGTTTAGGCCTGAAGAGAGAGAACGTCTGTAATCTAATGCTCTTTTTTCCGCCTCTAAGCCCGTCACTCGGCTTACGCGTATCTCCCGGAAAGAAGTAAAGAAAATCATATATTAAATTGAAACGGCTGCGCCTTGATGGCTTAAACTTGATCTGATGCAAATAGAGCATTTGCATACTTCTCACCTTTTCCCTTTTCCAGACTACGAGGGGGAAAAAATCCCGATAATAAAATTGTAAAGGGAAGAAATTCGATATTTCCTTCTTTGTAGTTGCTGCTAAAGTAATAGGAGAAGAGAAGCTGGAGGATAATTTTTTAGAATGTAGTTTCCAGCTGTATTTTTAAGAATCCAATTTATCTGGAAAGTATGGACTTCTGTGATTGGTAAAAATATAAGTTTCGCTTTGAAAAACAATTTTTATCACCGAAAATTAATGATTTCGAAACCGTTCCATTTCGGCATCTTTTGCCGTGAGAAAGAATATGCCGTATACAATGTTTTTGCGCCAACTACTGCAAACAGTGTATTTTCTCGAATCATTTCGATGCAGTTTTCTAGGGCTATGTTTCTGGAAGGATCATTGTGTTCTTTAGGGAGATTTTTTAGAAAATTAGTTCCCAGCTAGATGTGGAGAAAAAAAATTCAAAATCAGAGTTATTGGATAACAGAAAGACTGAGTACAACGTATATATGCTTGGTTCTGTGAGGAACATTTTTTTTTAGTTAGGAATATGGTTCTTCAATGTAAGCAATTACCACTGACTTGAACCGGGCTACTTCTGTAACCATAGCGACAAAATTTAATGCCATTTTATTTCTTACTTATACTTTTACTTACAATCTGTGCATCATCTTTTCTTAAGTTACGATCACCAGAGAAGTATAGATAAAAGGGAACGAGATATATACGTGATAATTTATTAATTTATTTTGCAACATGTGTGCTCAATCACTTAACGCGAGTAAGAAAAGGTTAGTCGATGTTGCTTCCAATCTCAAAACCACTTAAGAATATAACTAACACGATGATGTATAAAGAAGTTGCTACAGATTGAAATCAATTTCTGTTTTCATAATTTCTTTAGACACGACGAGGAATCATTAAATTAATCAATGACATTTCTGAGCAAATATTTTATTTGTTATCCAAAGTGCAAATGTGCTACACCAGTAGTTCCTTATTCCTTTGTTGCACAAGACCATAATTTTTTTTGGAAATATAATGAAAACCCACTATGAGTAGGTAAAATTGTTCACCCAGACATAGATTTTAGTCAATTGTTTTTTTCTATGAATCTGTTTCGCAGAGGATGGTATCTCCATTTGATCCCCCCCCCCCTAAGTACATACAAAAACAAGTTTATGCATGAAAAAGGAATTTATATCATTTACAAAAACATGATTGAATGACACAGCAAAATAAAGAAAATTTGTTGAATATTTTAACTTTAATAAAAAGTTAAAATTTTCAAAAAAAATCTGTTTTTGTTTTTGAATTTTGGTACGAGTTGAGTAAGTTGCTAGCCTAATGTGATTAGTCTTAGATAAGTTTTTGCATCACGTTGTTTTCTTTCAAGTGCTTAAGCACGATGACTTTAAATATGATCCGTTACTTCTATCAATGCTCCCACGTCTCTCCCAGTTTTACCCTATTAGTTTTCCTTATTATTAAATATTACTTCAAAAAGATCAAAATGTTTTACAATATCATTCATTAGTTTATGTTCTTTAAGAAGTTAATATTTTTTGTGTTTTAAAAACATAATGAGTATATAAATTTTCAATTAAAAAAGCGTAACAGAAATGAATCGAAAACCATCCATTTTTACAGAAACTCGCAGATAACTCTACAAAAACGTAGTTTGTACTAGTAAAAACTTTTATATTTTAGTATATTTTATTTCTTAAAAATTTAAAAATCATTTTGTCCTGTTTTGTGAGAATCACCCCTATTCTACAAAACTAAAATTAAGGCAACTGGTTATTCTTCGACATATTTGTGTTCATTAAACATAAAAGAATTAAAAAAAACTCAAGTAATTTTAATTCAAGGAATTAGGAAAAAATGGAATTTCTTTTTTTATAATTGAAGTCTTCGCGGCACAACCACCGAGCAACAAACGGTTATCAATTGAGAAATCAGATTCTATTCTTTATAACGCGACTCTAGTGAAACATATTTTACTAAATTGCAATCGTGATAGTAGCTCTTTAAATAAGATGTATGATAAAATATATATAGTCGTAAGATTCTTCCTTCCACTCAGAAGACAAATAGGCGTGTCTTCACTCAACAAAAAAGTTCGCAAGATGAAAAAAGAGAAAATACGAAGCGCTGTAAAAATGCAGACTTCTAGATGCTATCCGCTCGACAGGAAAGAGAAAAAAAAATCCGAAGTTCAAAAAAATTAGAAATGATGACAAGTTGCCAGCTTCTAGCACATGAGGGTGAAGGAAAAATTTTACCTTCAGAAGCAGTTATTTACGCTGCCATCTTTTATCTTTCTGAACTCTGATGTTTTTTCGACAACTGAGGAAAAGGTTTCTTTGACAGACTGCGTGGTTTGAGAGATGATGAAACTTTGTATTGATTTTCTGCTAGATGTCCACTTATGATGGCGCATTTTGTGCTCTGGAATAACATGAATCGAGATGTTTTTATATTCAAGTTGGGAAGAAATAAATAAGTTGCTTGCCTAATGTGATCAGGCTTAGAGGAGTTTTGGCATCACGTTTTTATCTTTCAAGATTTCAAGCCATATACTTCAAATATGTTTCTTTACTTTGACCCACTTTTACCCTATTATTTTTCTTTACTGTTAAATATTACTTTAAAATTGACAAAAAGTTATTCATCATCATACATTGGGTTATGTTCTTAAAACGGTAAATATTTTTTTGTGTTTTAAAAATATAATGAGTATACAGTGAACTCTCACTTATACGCCGCCTCATTTATGCGCCTTTTCACTTATACGACGATTTTAAATGGTCCCAGCACATTCCATAACAAAATAATGATAGTATCATTCGTTTATGCGTCGCTCTAAAGATAAATAGTTCACTTATGCGCCGAATTTTCCCTAAAATCTATGAAAATTTATTTATTTATTAAAAAAATAAGCATATTTCTTTACTTTCCTCTTGAATCTTTCGCTTTTATTGCTCACGGAAGGCATTTTTCTCGCATGAACTAGAGTTCGGAGAGGGACAATTATCTATTATGCATCGTTTTAAAGGGAACAGTTTGTAATAAGGTATGCTACAAATTTTGTTTTCTCTTAATCATTATAGTTACGTTGCAATAATTGCAAAACCGTAGTAATATGTCCCTTTTCTATAAAAACATTCTTTTTCACTCTCTTATTAGAACCTATGTTGAGTTTTAGTCCTTTAAATAGGCTTGTTCACTTATACGTCTCTCTCACTTATGCGCCTTTTTCTGTTGGTCCCTTGGGCCGGAGCATAAGTGAGAGTTCACTGCATACGTTTTCAATTAAAAAAGCGTGACAGAGAAATGATGCAAAAACCATTCATTTTTAGAGAAACCAGCCGCTAACTCTACAAAAATTTAGTTTGTTCCTGTAAAAACTCGGAAAATTTGTTTATGATCATATATATCTTTTCAATATAAAATCATTAAGTTTTACTTTACTTTCTTTTATTTTTCAAACGTTTAAAAATCATTTTATCCTGTTTTGTGAAAATCACCCAGCTCTTACCCCTAGTAGCACACTTCGTTTTTTAAAGGTTATAAAATGGTTACTAACGTTGTAACAACGGATTAAAAACGTTTATAAAACGTTTAAACGTTTTTTGTGCTACCTGGGACTTTATTTGCTTTTCATATGTTATATAGTGGAAAGAAATAAAACAAATAGTATGTTAAAAACAAATGAAACGTACTTCAACGTATTCTATAAAGCCGTTGTCCTTGTTATGCGATGAAAAAATATTTTGTCAGTGAACAAATGTAGCTGGCAAATATTTTTTACAAGACTTAAACCATTAATAAATATGTAATTAACACCTTAGCATTTGCAGATCAAAAACAGTACAATAACGCAGAAATAAGATACAGCGGGGAAAAAAACACCCACGTTTAGCACTTTAATTAACGAACGTTCTACTAAAAATCTGTTTAGTGCTTCAATGAGATAACATTTTTCTTTTTTCAATAACCCGCTAATTAGTTCGCATATCTAAATAAGTAATAACTTCAGTTGCAGAAGCATGCTTGAAGGTGTTTAATTATATTTTGCTAAAAGTTGTCTGTTTCTATTTAATTTGAATATAGTATTGACATAGTGCTTCAACGCGCGAAAGTGAAGTGTTTGTAAATTAGATTGATTCTCATTATTAAAGTAATTGGAAGAAAGCTTTATTGTTTACATCACGTACTAAGGAAAGATTTTTTTGCGTTCTGTTAAGCTTTACGCGTTTTCTATTTTATTCTTGTCCAGCTTTGTGTTTACAAAATATTTTAACAGCAGAAAAGGATCATTAATAGCATAACTTATTTGCATTAAATTTTGAGGTACTTACGCATTAACTCCACCGCACTTACAGATTTGGCGGTTAAAATGGATTTGGCGTATTTCTTTCTTTTCTTTTTCTGCGTTCATTGTTTGTACACGCAAGCGGTTATTTAAAACCAGCGCCTCCAAAATACTAAATGCCTACTACATTTGCTTCACTACGGGAGACATTTGTTCCACTTTGAGCTACACCTTGAGGCAACTTGAAGATACCGTTGTTATGGTGATAAATCCAAACACTACTCGAATTAAATTTTTTGATTGGCTAGTTTTTAAATTTTAAATTTAGAAATCGACCAATCGTTAATTTCTCTGTCTCGAAGAACTCCGATAGATGGCAGTACGTCGTGAATCAAAAGAGAAATTTTGCTCTGTGCTAAAAATCAGAAAGCAGTAGGCATTTAGTATTTAGGAGGCGTTTTTTTTCAAACTCCCCAAAACGCCTAATAAAATGCCAAATCTTTTTTTCAACCGCCAAATATGTAGCTGTGGTGGAGTTAATACGCAAGTACCAGTATTGTTGATGTTACTTTTGAATTCAAAAATCCTATTAGTTTATTATATTAAATCTGTCCTCAGGGGTAGACTAAGGCCCCTATATAGAGTTAGAGTATCATGGAAAATATAGTTAAACCTCTAGTATTAATGACAGTTTATTTTTAGTTTCAGTAACTCTAAAAGCGTATTTGTTAGTTTTTTTACCTATTATTTGATTATTACACTCGTGTCTTTTGTCATTACAGTCATTGGAGGATCCACCAAAGTTCCAGTTATGGTCTACATCCACGGAGAGTCGTATGAATGGAACGCCGGTAACCCCTATGATGGGAGAGTATTGGCGAGCTACGGAAATGTCATCGTCATCACTATCAACTTCCGACTAGGCGTCTTAGGTGAGAATTTAACCTCGACGTTTACGTTAACTTAAAACACTGTTGTTGTTTCTGAAACCAATCGGGTACCCGAGCCCGAACAGACATATATACCCCAGGTAGCACAAATAACCTTTAAACGTTTTATAAACGTTTTTAAGTGGTTGTTACAACGTTAATAACCATTTTACAACCTTTAAAAACAAATTGTGCTACTTGGGACTCTATTTAAGGCGGAATAAGTACGGCTTTCGTTTTAATGAGCACCATTTTAGGTGGAAGTCCAATTTAGCTCAGAGGGCTCTGTTCTTTCGATCCAGACCAAGAGCCGAGTCAACCACTGGTCTAGTACCCCCAGAGATATCGCTTCACTTGGAGGACTTTGTGACCACGACCCTCATTTTACGTCGCCCAGCCACCAATAGTAACGACAACGGGTCTTTTATCGGCTAGGATCGAACCCGGGACCCTACGGTTACGAATCTGACGCCTTACTCATCGGGAAATCACGGCCCACATAGGAAGCTTTTCCACTTAACGACACGACAGCGATAAATCGTACAATATTGCCGTTATCCGATACTGGCGTACGCAAAATGCATTATTATGCTGCGCGCTTTTCCACTTCCCGATTCGAGGACGATTGTGTCGTCTCAGTTCGAACGATATGGTTTGTCGGATCATTCGTGTCGGATAGCATCCGTCTCGCCTTTAAAATCGGGACGACATTCATTCATGTGTTGACTATATAATATAGCAATGACGTTTAAATTTGACGTCTCTGCATTAATAAAATATAAGCTTAAATTTTCAGACGATAGATTAAAAATGTAGCAATAAAATACTTTTATGTATTTTATTTACTACTTTGTTTCAAAGTTTTTGCTCAAACAGTTTTCTTTTCATTTTTTTTCTTTTCTGCAGGGTAAGATAAATATAACTATCTTAGTCTGTTAAATGGAGAAGCCATAAGACATACGTGCGAGCACACTGCTGTCTGCGGTTGAGTGGAAAAACAGTGCAGTAGACGGTATGATGCCGTACTTATCGTTGTGGTATTACCGACCGATTATCATCGTCATCGTGTCGTCAAATGGAAAAACGCTATAACACAACTTTTCGTGCAGGTGTTTTGAATATAAAATCGTATATATGAGCTTTACGCGATTTTTCGCGACATAAGGAGGCATGAAATTTTTAACTCACTACGATAGCTTACAAAGCATATTTCGGGTCATAATACGGATAATGTCGATCTAAGTTCCTTCTATAAGATGAAACAACAAACAAACGATAAAATCGAGTACCATAAAATGCCGGTCGAAAATTTCTTCATGGCCGAGAATCGAACACCCACTTTAAACGGCAGAGACGAAAGCTTTTTACGACAATCGTCAAATAGAAGCCTGGGAAGAAATCCAGGTTTTGGAGCAACTCCAACTGAACAGACTGATCTCTATCGTCTTTAGACTGAGAGAGAGAGAGAGAGACATAATGAAACGAACAACACATAAAAAACGCCATAGAAATAAAAGAAAATGGCGGGAGTTCAAATCTTTGAAACTGTAGAAGGCAAAATAAAGTAATCTGCTAAGTTGAAACCGAAAAGACAGGAAAAAACTCATCGAATGTGTAATGCCTCAGCACTGGACACGAAACAACGCATCAGAATCGATAGAAGAAGCATCGACTATTATTATTATTTCCATTCTTTTCACTTCAGTTCGTTTTGAAAAATGAAAAATTGATAGAAAGAATAAGAATACACATTTCTGATAATGCACCAGGAAACACGTCAATTTTTCCTCCCTTGTTTTGAAGAAAATCTATAATCAATAAATAGCTTGGGATATTTTTCTTTAATATTATTTTTTTTCTCTGATTGGGACTTTACTTACTGCAAGAAATTCATTTAGAATACCTATTTCTATAATCTATTTCTACATTCATTGTTTCGCAAATATTCAGTTACCTAATTACGAAATTTGTATCATTGATAATTCAATTTTCCTCAATCAAGTGGGGAAAAGTAATTTGCCCTAGGTTAAGCAAGAATAAAGTTTAGGTAATTATCCAATGCTTAAGCACTTTATCCAAATCAAATATTTGATATCTTATTTATAAAATATATCCTTTAAAAATTTTAAGGAAGTTTTAGGCTTGCTTTTAACGTCATTTTACCTTAAAAAAGGGATAATTTCACACTTTTTTCTTGATTTGGAATTAGTACACTTTTATTTTTCATTTTAATCTAAGATGAATTAGTATTTTTCCGTTTTGCTTCTATCTCCGTGAAAGTAACGCATGTGCTCCAACCATGATTTTGCTCTTACATTTACTTTAACTCCTTTTCTTTTATCTTTAAGTAAACCAGCTTGAACTTTTCAGTATAACCAATAATCTTATGAAAAAGAAACTTTGCAATTGATTTTATTTCTCGGTAATGAGAGGAATTTTATTTTAAATTTAAAGATTATATAGCGCACCGTTTTACGAATATTTTTAGTTTTTCTGCTTGCTGAAAAAGGACGAAAAAAAAGAAAGAAAGAAAAATTGTTCTAATCGTGCTACTCACTCAAAAATTTTAGGGAGGGGATACAGACTGACCTACATACACATTTTCTCCATCTAAAAACCATACTTTTCTATTTTATTTGTGTCGATGTATTTTTATTGATTTTATTTCTTTTTGACATTTTATTGAACTATGTGATATTTTTACTTTGAATTAATATCTTTTTAATTTTAGTACTTAGAGCGATTTTCCACTTACCGAGACGAGAGCGATAAATTTTACACGGTTGTCATCATCCGATGCTGTAGGATGCAAGCATTAATATAATGCTGTGCGCTTTACCACCTCCCGATTCGAGGACGATTGTGTCGTCTCCGTTCGAACGACGTACCGTTTTTCGGACCATTCGTTGCGGATGGCATCTGCCTTCCTTTTAAAATAGGGACGACATTCATTCATTTGTTTATTTTCTTCGAAACATAGCAGTAGCATTTAAATTTAACATATCTGCATCGCTACTAAAAAAAGCTGAAAGTGTGGATTTCAGTCTGTCCTTCTGTCTGTCTGTTACGCACGTAGGGCCGTGAACGTTTGGTTGATTTTTCATAAAACTTGGCATAAAATTAGTTTGTTGCACGGCAAGCGGGTTTTTAAAAATTCGATTTTGTTCTTTTTTTTATTCCAATTCAAATATCGATTTTCATATAAATTTAGTAAAATAGGGAAGAAATTCTTCACATAAGTTTTCAAACTTTATTCCATTCGAAATCTTAGAATCTTCTGTTTAAGGTTATGTATGTTCGAAGTTTTACGAGCATTATGAGAGTCAGAATCTCAGAATTCAAGGCTTACCTTGAGCAAGCCAAACGATTTTAAGAGCAAGAATCTGAGAAACTGTCACGTCTAGCATTATGAGCTGATTCATGACCTCTCAGATTTTTTTCAAAAAATTACCAAATGTTTATTATCTTATGGAAAGACCAAATCGAGAATGTTTTGTTCTAAAGTTGAGTTGTTTAGTTTTTATGGATCCCTAAAGGTGAAGGTGCGGCATCAAAAATTAAGCGGATTTTCAAGACATGGAAGTTGCTATGAGCCAAAACTCTTACCAGGAACTGTTGAACTCCAATTTTCTTTTTGTGTATGGAATACAGAAGGTTCAAACTTTACAAAATGAATGTTAAATTTGAGGTAAGTCAGTGAAGGCGCCCAAAACAAGGCATTTTTGAGGTTTTTTAGGTCCAAAAACATCTTGTACATTGCAGTTGCCACGACAAAATTTGTGTCGTTTGAAAGACCAGCGTAAGCACTTTAAAATATTGTATAAATAACCGAGGAAAGTTCAACGTGCATTTAGTTGCGCAAGGCCGAAATATGAAAAATGTCATATTTTACCGATATCCAAACGGTCATAACTTCCTCTGCCAACAACATATTGAAATATTTTTTTTTTTGCCAATGTCATACTCTGTTATTTGTCTTAACAGACTAGTTGAGTCCTTTGAGGCGAAATGTAAAAATTTTTTTTACAAAAGATGCACAGGAAAAAATAATTTTTTTGTATTTTTTTTTTTTTAACATTTCGCCTCAAAGGTCTCATAAGACAAAGAATAGAGTATGACATTGGCAAAAAAGAATTTTTAATATGTTGTTGGCAGAGGAAGTTATGACCGTTTGAATATCGGTAAAATATGACATTTTTCATATTTCGACCTTACGCAACTAAAAGCACGTTGAACTTTCCTCGGTTATTTATACACTAGCTGCCAGGGCAGCTAGATTAGCTACCTGCGGCATGTTGATGCATAACGTTCCCCTTCTCTAACGTTTACCTCATTCTGAAGTTATATTATTTGATAGAATTTAATATTCATTCGATTTCAAGACATACCACGCACGTGGCCCGGCGTTGCACGGGCACTTCGTGCCTTTAAAGTAGTGAGGAAATTTTCAAGAAACTACTCCCCGCCAAGGCGGCTCGCTAACAGGCGCTTCACGCCTTTACTTTTTTCCTATATAAAAAATCATTCGAATTATTCAGATGGTACGCGCCTTCAAGATGGTGAGGAGAGTTTCAGTAAGTTCAGCTCGCTCAAAGAAAAAAAGCAGACATAGGGCCGAATTCAAGTGAAACACCATTGAAATCGCTTCGAGACGATCGCAAATTGCCATCGCTACTGGAAGTCGAATTACATTAGAATCGCATCTCGTAGCGAATGTAACGCATCCAAATTTGGGAATTTGCGATTGCATTAGTGAGTTGCGATCGTCCGTGTTTCACTTGAATTCCTGCCATAGACACTCAGTTTTTAATATAAGTAGATGGCTTTTCAACAAATGAATGTTTCAAAATATTACAAGTAGCTAAGCGATAAAAATTCTACGTAAGTTGCCCGCTTATGAGTTTCGTGTTTGATTTAGTTAAGCCTTCATTCAAAATTCTCATTATCATTGTTATTTCTGTTTCATAGCAACGACGATTTGCAAGAATGGATTTCATGTTTAATCATTTATTAGGCTTAATCGCTTTAAACTTGACTACTTATTAATTGATATCTTCGCTATTTAAAATCGTATAATTATATCAATTGAAACTAATGAAGCCTGAAAAATTACCTATCTATCGGTACCTGGTTCGACTTTCAGGTCATTGGCGTTCAGGAGAAAGAAGCGTGACATAGAAAAAAAGATAGTTAGAAAGATAGAAAGAAAGATAGTTAGAAAGATACTCAGTTTTTAATATAAGTAGACTAGCTGCGTGGCCCGGCGTTGCACGGGCTGTAATGTAGTGAAGGCAGTTTGAGAAAACTACTCGCCCCCAAGGCGGCTCGCCTTTAAAGTAATGAGGAAAGTTTAAACAGTTTACTCGCCGTCAAGGCGGCTCGCCTTTACAGTAGCGAGGAAAGTTTCAATAAACTACTCGCCGCCAAGGCGGCTCGCCTTTAAAGTATCAAGGAAAAGTTTAATAAACTACTCCCCGCTAAAGCGGCTCGCTAAAAAGCTTTCCTGCATCAAAGAATCAATCGAATTATTTGCACATGCTTCCTCAAAAATAAAGACGATGTCAAGTAGCGCATACTTAGCATTCTCCCTAAATAACAAATAAAATTCCTTTCCAAAAACAATTATTTCCAAACCGCTTTCTTCCTGTAAAATTAATTGCAAAATTCTAAACGAAAAAGTTCTTTTAATATTTGGATCGCAGCCAAAAGAAGTCCCTTCTAAAAACAGCAATTGCAATTTTATTTAAAAACACATTTTCAAAATGGTACCAGAGAAAAAATATGTCATTAATAATTAGAATAAAAACAATTGTTAGAACTTTGTTATAACACGTATTCAAAATGACAATGGAAAAAAATAACACTCTTTCATTTTAAAAAGTTCAATTTAATTAACGTTTTAATTTAAAATCGCAACGGAAAGAAATAAATATCTTGGAATTTTAAATAGTTCAATAATTTAATTAACGTTTTAATTAAAAATGGCAACGGTAGGAAATAAATATCTTGGAATTTTAAGCAGTTCAATAATTTAATTAACGTTTTTATTCAAAATGGCAACGGTAAAAAATAAATGTCTTGGAAGTTTAATCATTTATTAGGCTTAATCGCTTTAAACTTGACTACTTATTAATTGATATCTTCGCTAATTAAAATCGTATAATTATATGAATTGAAACTAATGAAGCCTGAAAAATTACCTATCTATCGGTATCTGGTTCGACTTTCAGTTCATTGTCGTTCAGGAGAAAGAAGCGTGACATAGATAGATAGTTAGAAAGAAAGATAGAAAGAAAGATAGAAAGAAAGAAAGAAAGAAAGAAAGATAGAAAGAAAGAAAGAAAGATAGATACTCGGTTTTTAATATAAGTAGATTATTTTAAAGTGCTTACACTGGTCTTTCAAACGACACTACTTTTGACTTGGCAACTGAAATGTACAAGCTGTTTTTGGACCTCAAAAATGCTGAAAAACGTCAAAAATGCCTTGTTTTGAGGGCCTTCACTGCCCTTACGGCAACAACTTACCTCAAATTTAACATTCATTTTGTAAAGTTTGAACCTTCTGTATTCCATATACAAAAAGAAAATTGGAGTTCAACAGTTCCTGGTAAGAGTTTTGGCTCACAGCAACTTACATGTCTTGAAAATCCGCTTAATTTTTGATGCCGCACCTTCACCTTTAGGGATCCATAAAAACTAAACAACTCAACTTTAGAACAAAACATTCTGGATTTGGTCTTTCCATAAGAATGTAAACATTTGGTAATTTTTTGGAAAAAATCTGAGACGTCATGAATCACAGGCGTGACACTCTCTCAGATTCTTACTCTTAAATGATTAAGCTTGAGAATAAAATCGTAAGTTATGGCGGAATGGAACTTATTTTCTCAACAAAAATTAATTTGTGTTTTGTTGCTACGATTACGTCTTTTAGCTCCTTTGTTTGTTTCGTTTTTCATTGTTAACATTTTTTAAAAACTTTATTGCACAGCGTTAAAAGTAAAAATGAAATTGAATTAAATCCAAAAATGTTCACTGTTAAATCAAGTTGTCTGCTTTTATTTTCTTAGCTTTAATGAATAATATTGCTTAATTTATTCATCTATTTGCTTTACATTTCAATAGAGCTTATGATTTATGACATGTTTGGGCTGAGGTGTGTTATGGTAAGTTTTCATGCGCTCACATAGTTTCTTTTCCAGCTTTATTATCTATCTAGCACAGTTGTGCTGGTACAACTACTTAGCAATATAAGGTTAAATTTAGACGATCAATAAAAATGCAGCAATAAAATAATTTTATTTATTTAATATTTTGTTTCATTATTATTGCTCAAATGATTTTTAATTCTACAGGAAAGCTCAAGTTTTCATGCTCATAGTATAAGTTTCGTTCTTAATACACAAGGTGGGAATGTAATAAAGTTGTGAATATGATGCACCCAATATCGTCCCTCAATTTGTTTTTTTTTTTTCTGAGGATTTAAAGTAAACATAACAGTCGTAAATGAAATTGAAAAATACCTTGGTGCATAACTATAATAGCATAAATACAAAGTTGAAATGGACAAATGAGCAGGAATACTGCATACACGTGTTTCAGTGTTACAGGAAAGGCCTTTTTCAATGGCAAAAAATGTAAGCTTATGGATGCACAGACAACCGGAAAAAGCGACTCGTGCATCTATAAGCTCACATTTTTTTTTTTTTTGCATTTTAAAAAGGAACGCCGTTTTCAATTTTTATCTGTATATAGAAAATTTCTAATATCCGGTCATTTTTAAAACATGCCTTTATTTCATTAGTTCAAATAAGTGAACAAACGCTTTAGTTGATTGAGTGCATCATTTATAAATGAATATGTAATTAGAGACAATCTAAAAATTCAAAACGTTCGGCTCAGTTCTAATATTTCAGAAGTTGTCCCTTTAACTCTTGCTTCAATACTTGCTTCAAGAAATGCGGTACATGCTCCAATTTATCGTGGGCGAGCGATGACTTCAAAATCAAATAACGGTGCAGATTACAAAATATTTCCAAAATTGCACTTATCTCTATGTCACATCTACATCAAAGCTGACCCTGGTTTTTCCAAACCAAACGATTCCAGAAAGTCATCAAGATTTAAAAAATAGTATCATCCACTCATCTCTGTTCTAAGAAAAGATTTTAACCTGTTTCTACATTCCCTGCCTTTTGTCAGCCTCCTTAAAGCTTTTAAGAGGCTTACGGCTAACTTTTCAATGATCTCTCTTTTCTGAAAATTTAACTAATGTTTTGCCTTAATAAACAGAATTATATACATCACGTAAAAGAACTGGCAGGCTTCCCTTGAATTTCAGCTACAGGACGCGTTGCTAACAGAGCCTGATTGCTGCAGAAATCCATTAAAAACATTCTCCGGCAGAAGCGAAAAATTTCGACACGGTTCGTTAATTACCACAGCCCTAGTAAAAGGGGGGCTGACAATCTGACATTTTGGTTCTAAGAGGACAGGTGTGGAATCACTGATATGTGTACTAGGGTGGGTCGATTTCAACACTTTTTTTTTTTTTAAATCGATAACGCATGTGGTGAGAAAAGTTGTGCATTTATATCAAATGTTTGTAGACAAAATTGCTTTGGGCTATGAGTCTTATTGAGCTACTATTTTCGATACTGGCAATTTTAAAAAATCATGTATGAAACTTTTGAAAAATAAACTTAAATTCTATGTTTTACATATTTGGCGAAACTTCAAGGGCGTTGCGGGAGATGTACAGTCATAGAAAAAAAAATGTAACACTCGTTCGTATTCGAAGACTGTCAACTCTAGAGACAAGTGTAAAAAATTATTTTTTTAGGAATAATGTGCTCTATAAATTTCTATTGGTAAATTGTTGTTAAGGGGTCGTCTTCATATAAAAATCGGCATCAATTTAAAAAATTTCCATGAAAACCCCGCTTTTTTATCACATATTTGTGATCAGCATCATCATTTTGCTTTAAATACCAAATCGTTATAAATTTGTTCCAGCCGTTGCTTCACAATTGCACTGAGAAAAAATCACCCCGTAATGTTCAAAATATATTTAATACTTGTGCATATCATACCTAAACCACTGTCGGTAGGGCAAAGATTGTTTTTTTATGTCAAAGTATGAACCAGCCCAATAACAAAAAAGTCCTTTACTTCTTCTCAAATGAAACTTTGAATTTTTTATGAATTATGAAATTAATATTTGAAAAAATGATGTCCTGGAACCATATAATATTTTATGGAGAAACAATCTAGAAGTAATTTCAAAGGAGTATCCCAAATTAGAGCTCAAAATATCCAGTAGTTTTTAAGATATGCTAAAAGATCAATTTTTCGGGCAAATTAGGGACCATATAGTACTGTTCAAACTGAAACAACAGCAGTGAATTTATTAAAAGAAAATGGAATATGCTTATCCACCAGTTGTAGAGAATTCTCAAATTTTTTGAAAGTATTTTGTTTGCAAAGTTAGTTATATGTTGAAAACGAAAAGGTTAACAAATTTTCTGGGTATATTTTAAAACCGGGAGACAATCCAATTTTTTTTTCAATAGTGAGAAGATTACTTTCATGCAACATATACAGCAATTCAGATATTTTTTTACGCAGATACTGGATTTTTACAGGAAAATGTATCTCGGAAGTTTATTTGGAATAATCTGTAACGATTCGGCGTTTTTTTTAAATTATGGGCCACGGTTATAATATTATCGCCAATCCTAATACAGCAGTTTATATAAATATAAAGACTTTTGAAACGTAACCTCTCTCCAGAAGGTATGTGCTGCCTGAGTTAGTGCGTAGGTAAAAAAAGTATGCATCTATTTTTGTTTAATCAAAAAGATAGAATGTTGCATTTTTTCCCTTGAACACTAACAGTAGGATTTTTTCTCCAAAGTTGCAAAAATATAACTTTAACAAAACCCGAGAATTTTATATTAATTACAAAAAGCAAACGTATTATAGCGAGTAGCTTTAGTTAATTTCTTCCAAATAAATATGATTTGTCTACTCTTTGTAAACTTTGATCTTGAAAGTAGCATTTTAAATGTGGTGATTGTCCCTAAATCTTTGTTGTTCATAACTTTTGTTCTATTGGTCCTAAAGTAATGCCGTTTGGTACCCAGCTTACTTTTGGCCTTTCGCACCTAATTATCTAACCAAATGTAGGGGCTCCCATTTGAAAATTCAGACTTTGTATTCATTTCACTTTGTATAATTCAACCGCGACGAGTTGGCCGGTGTCAATCAAATGAGAAAACGAGTCCATTCCTTAAAATAGGTATTAAAATAGGTAGAATTTCTACCCATTCAAATTCCCCCATCAATTGTGAATCCCATTCCTCAATTTTCATCTGCCTATCACCCCTTCCAAAAAATGGACAATCCTGAAAAAAGGAGGAGTCATAGGCCATCTCTGCGAAGTTGAATTATATATGGCCTCTTATCAAAATTTTATTGACATAGTTTTTTAGAAGACTTTAATCTATATCAGAAGACACCTTTCTTTTGTTCTTAGTAATCATAGTGGCCGAATAATTCAGAGTGTTTCGTTTTTTTTTTTTTTTTTTTTTTTTTCTATGACTGTACATATATTTTGATTTCAAAGCAAATTTTTCTACAAACATCTGATACCAATACACAACTTTCGAGCGAAAAAAATTTAATAGCTTGACCAATTAATGATATTTTTAACTTTATTTTCACCAGCAGCGGGCGCTACAAAAGTAGTATTTTGAAGTATTTTTTAGAGGAGGTGTAGTATTTTTTCTGTTTAAAAGTCTGGCAACCCTGCCCACAGGAGGCTCTTGCACCCCTAAATCCAAACCAACCAACCAACCTTTCTCCGCAGGCTTTCTCCCCGCCGTGGATCGATCAGCCCGAGGCAACTACGGCCTGATGGACCAGGTGGCGGCCCTGCACTGGATCCGGGACAACATCGGCGAGTTCGGAGGGGACGCGGGGAACGTCACCGTCTTCGGACAGGGCCACGGGGCCGCCTGCGTCAACCTGCTCATGTTGTCCCCCATGGCGAAAGGTAATAGTCCGAGAGCTAGTAAAGTCGAAAAAGTAATACTTTGAAGTAGGGAAACCCCGATAAGCAAATTTTCCGATTACCGATTACCGAGTAATCGGCTGTTGATAATCGGCCCAATAATCAGCTGAGCCGATTAATGATACCTGATTGTTTTTAATACCGTAAACAAGGGCTACTTAAACCCTAGGGGGTTACTTGAGCCCATTTACAGAAAATGATAAAATCTGGGTTATCTACTTATTAGTTAAAGACTTGCACATAGTTCCTGGTTTCTCTACTAGGTAGAAGCACTCGGCAGTCCCTAACGCTAGTACCAAGTTCAGATTTTATCATTGTACTGTTGGGTTCAAGTAACCCCCTGGGGTCCAAGTAACCCTTGTTTACGATACTACCAATTTCACCATCACTTTTTTTTCTCTCTTTTACATTTCCGAGTTTAAAAAGAGCAAGTAATTAATTTCTGAGAGAAGATTTTTAACCCAATTTTCTTAATTTTCCCAAAATAATTTCAAAATTCAAAATAATTAAAAAAAAAAAAAAAATAGGGTGCATCCCTACTTTTTAGACGTCTGATATATATTCCCCTATGGTTTTCTAAGCAGCATGCGAGGTGTCTGGCAGCCGCGAGTGGTTGCGTTTTTTACTGCGCATCACACTTTAACTGGTACAAATTGTGATTTTTAAGTCATTTTAGGACAATATCGCATCAAATCAATCACGAATTAAAAAGTCTTTGAACTCACCATTTCCGATTTTAACAAAATGTGCTTGAAGGACGCATATGACAAGGTAAGAAAACATGCTTATTTTAGATTTCTACTTTAAAAATTGTACGAAATATATAGCTGTTGAAAAAACTTTAAAAGTGCATTAAAAAATACATGCAAAAGACTGACTTCTTTTCTGATTATAGCAGAATAAATATTCAAAAACCATTGCAAAGGTAAAACATAGAGCGTTCCATTCATTTATTACATGGCATTCTTACGGCAGGGTTAAGCTTCTAATTGCCCCAAAATTGCTTAAAAGTCACTATTTTTACCTGCAAAAATATGATGCGCAACCACTCTTAGCCGCCATACACCCCGCACGCTGCTTAGGAGAGCAGAGGGAAAGATATTAAAAAGACAAACGTCTTTTTTTTAATTCTGTCTCGAAAACGTTGTTAGGAATTAAGGCCTGGCTCCACATCAGCAGAAAATCGACCGAAACCGAAGACAGTAACCAAATATCCGTGTACTTTGAATTTAAAAAAAAATGGAAAGTATTCGTATTTTGGGTTTCTGCCTTCGGTTTCGGTCGGTTTTCTGATGATGTGGAGTCAGGCACTTAGACTATATCGTGTTCCTCATTTTTCTTCTCTCCAACACAGGTCTTTTCCAAAGAGCCATCATGCAGAGCGGATCTGCTCTCAGTCCTTGGGCCATTGCCCGAGACTCAATCGCTCATACACTGCACATAGCAAGAGTCCTGGACTGTCCGGCCCAGGACAGCACAGCCCTGGTGGAATGCCTGAGGAGGAAAAAACTGGAGGACATCATGGGCGTGGCCATCCAAGTCCCGGACCACTTGTCCGGCTTCGGACCCACGGTGGATGGGATCGTCCTGCCACAGGATCCGGCAGACAGCATGGACAAGGCGACATCCTCCTTCAAGAATTATGATCTGATGTTCGGGGCCACGCGCGTGGAGGCGTACTTCTTGTTCTCTGCAATGGAGGAGAAATTTGGCATCGACAGCGACCGGAGGGATCGACTCTTCAGGACTTTGGTCAGGAATCTCTATACATATCATCTACAAGAGGTAATAATTTCTGTCTTCTATTACAATTCCCGATACAACTGCACAGTAAAAGATAAATGTTGTTTTAACAGTATAATACAGCTCATTTTATTACAGCTATTTTTGCAACTTTTTTTGTTTTCCTGATATTTTTGACAGTAGTCAAAGAGTACATGGACTGGTCGTAGTTATTGCAGATGATCAATTATATTTGTTTCGTTCTTTCTATTAGAACGAAACAAATTCGTTTTCGTTCTTTCCATACATTAACAGCAAAAAGTACTGATACTGATCTAACAAGTAAGTCCTTACTGTGTTCCAGATATTTTTGACGGTAGTCAAATACATTTACTAGTCTCGGATATTGTAGATGATCATTTGAATTTGTTTATTTCTCTCTATTATGGCATTAACAGTAAAAAGTACTGCTATTATTCTAACAAGTACATCCTTACTGTGTTCCAGATATTTTTGACGGTAGTCAAAGAGTACGTGGACTACTCCAAGATATTATCGATAATCATTTGAATTTATTTCGTTCGTTCTCTAATGACATTAACAGTAAAAAGTACTGATATTGATCTAAAAAGTACGTCCTTACTGTGTTTCAGATATTTTTGACGGTAGTCCAAGAGTACATGGACTGGTATCAGATATTGTAGATGATTAGTTAAATTTGGTTCGTTCTTTCTATTATGACATTATCAGCTAAAAGTACTGATTTTGATCTAACAAGTACGTCCGTTACTGTGTTCCAGATATTTTTGACGGTAGTCAAATACTTTTGCTAGTCTCAGATATTGTAGATAATCACTTAAATTTGTTTCGTTCTTTCTAATATGACATTAACATTAAAAAGTACTGCTATTGATCTAACTATTACCTCCTTACTGCGTTCCAGATATTTTTGACGGTAGTCAACGAGTACATGGACTGGTCACGCTCTTTTCTACAGCCAATGGATATTTTTGACGGCACCATAGACGCCCTAGGAGATGCCCTGGTGTTAGCACCCGTCATCAGAGTCGGGACATACCACAGCGGAGGGATACCGAGAGAAGACGCATACCCCTTGCCATCCCTCCAGCCAACAGGTGGAGGAAAGAAAAGTTTCTTCTACATTTTTAACCACTTATCTGAATACGGGGACTATTCTGCACGACTCGGTTGTGTGACTGGAGAGGATTTAGCATACGTCTTCGGAGCACCATTGGTGGAGTCATTGTCGCATTTTGCGAGAAACTACACGCGGGCAGAGACGACACTGTCGGAAGTGGTTATAACTTACTGGACTAATTTCGCTAAATTTGGGTAAATATATTTTTAGTTTTGAACTAATTTTTGATTTTACCGTCCTGACCTGCATCATTCTTGGGAAAAAAAGAACAATCTGCGGTGAAAAAAAATCGCTCTATTCATTGCTGTAAAAAAGAAAACTGTAGAACAATTTGTTTAATTTTTTGGTGGTTTTGAATGAGGAAAGTAGTGACTGAAATCAAAAGAAGCCTTGAAAAAAGTAAATTTTAAACACAGATAACTCACGGTTCTGTTCAAGATAGAGAATTAGAACGACTTGTATAGAACACAGAAAAATTTGTTGTTTTCAATGACATCCAATATTAATATGTGCAAGTAATTTTTAATTCCAATACTTGGCAATTTCTGTGAAAATCGCCTTGAATTGGAATAAAAAACGAACTGCCTATTGATTTTTTTTTTTTGAACTGGAGCCTAAAGCTTTCCCGTGCAAAAAGGAACAAACGGTGAATTTTTTAGAAAAATCGGTCGGTTAGATCTCGTTTTTTGCGCGTTCATACAGACGTTTTTTGAGACTTCATTGCAGGGCCGCATTTAAGGGATATGTTTTTAGGGCTCCAATCCCTCCGAAAATTTTCAAAACTATTACAAAAATGCTTTTCATAGTTTATCAATGAAAAAAATTATATTTGCTAGTGAATTTTAATTTTCTTATTTACTTTGAAACTGCATTTGAATCGTGCTTCATAATGCGCGCAAACGAGTTCCACTCGGGAGCAAGATTTTGACCGAAATGGTTAGTAACGAGCACTACTCGCTTAGTGAAATTTGTATAACAATATGTAGGAACAGCTGCCACTTTCAACTACTGTTTACTCCTAATGCGGCGCGAATTAAGTAAACGGAAACTGCTCATTTCCATAACCGTCAAATGGTTAAACAAATTAAAGAGTTTTTTCTGCACTGTTTATTTTTATTGTAGTTATTACAACATAATTTCTTAACAATACACCTTTCTTTTAGAATTTTTTATACCATTACAAAAACACCAAAATTCTTCAAATTTAAAGTACCAAACTATATATTTAACACCTCTTATAAATGTCGTAAGATAGTAATTTCAAAAACACGCCTTTGAATGCGCGTATATGAGTTAACTCATCTACCTAGATATAGTTGTTTTGTTTGAACATTTTTCACGTCAATACCCTTTTAACATCTATTGTAACACAAATCAACATAATATAGAACATGAAATCAAATTTTATTGACTTTATAGATTTCACGAGAAATAGATTTGGTAAAACCTTTCCCGAAACTTAATTCTGGTTAGTACCCTGCTCCATTTTATCCTATGTAGAGAACGAATACAAATCCCGAAAATAGTACTTAGATAGAAGTAGGTAGTTAGAAACATTAAACAATGTTTCAGCTGCGTGGGATGATGTTGACCTTTGCTTTGCTCAAACATTACCATAAGCATTACTCAACAAAATGAATATCTCTGAACTTACCAGGTGATTAATTTTGTAAGTAGGAGTATTTACTGGTTGGATAAATATCGTTGCATAAGGGCAAATATTGATTAACTCAAGCTTCGTCCTGAAATGGGTTGCATTAATTACTGCTGGTTAAGAACTTCATGAAATAAATTCCGCGTTGATGTCTGAAACTGGAATTTCGAGTTCATAGCTAATTACGTGGTGACGCAATAACTGTAAAATGTCATAAATGAACTGTTGACTTCGTGTAAAGATCTGAATGTATCGAAGACGTGGGGCAAATGATACAGCAAGGCAAAGTGAAATGGAGCAATCTTTACTGTTTTAAGTGCCACCTATCCGCTAATATTTTAAATAGCTCTAAAAATCAAAACATAAAGCACAAGCATTTTTTATAAACGAATACTCATATCGTAATATTTCGTAGTAAGTTTTTTTCTTTATGAAAACATAAAGCTCTTGTAATTAATATCTTAAATACTTCTTGTGACGTACCGTAAACAAGGGTTACTTAAACCCTAGGGGGTTACTTGAGCCCATTTACAGAATATGTTAAAATCTGGGTTATCTACTTATTAGTTGAAGATGCACATAGTTCTTTCTCCACTAGGTAGAAGCACTCTGCAGTCTTTAACGCTAGTACCAAGTCCAGATTTTATCATTGTACTGTTGGGTTCAAGTAACCCACTGGGGTCCAAGTAACCCTTGTTTACGATACTAATATTTGGTGCGTTATTTATGTAATAATACGCTTAGTTTTATTTTAAATGTTTGTACAATTCGTCAAGTAAATGCGGTATAAAGTACATGGGGTGAATTGAAATAGCTCATTTTGCTTACTTATTCAATCCTCAGGCCCGTCATTTCGGGGTTCATGGGGGGGGGGGGGAGTGCCCCCCGACTTTGTGCAATCAATGTATTTAAGTGTAAGTGGGCGTGTTTTTGCCATTTTTTTGGTAAATTTGCATTGTGAATACACCCTTTGCTCCCCTCCCCTGGAAAAATTCGAAATGACGGGCCTGATTCAACTATTTATTATAACACTTTTATAATCATTTATTAATTCATTTTTTATTTATTCATCCACCTAATCTTCTTACTAAATAACTATTCTATTCACTTATTTTAATTTTATTCCACACTAATTAATTCATTTATTCATTTATTGCTTCCTTATCTAGTTTATGTTTGCTTTCATTATTTTATTTTCTCATTTATTTAATGAAGAAGAGTTTTAATTATAAAAATTTCAAAAAAAAAAAAAAAAAAACTTCATTAGAAAATGATTTGTTTTCCGCTTAGTCCCTTTCAAAAAAGAAAATCAACCTTTTCTGTTTTTTGAATGGTACATATTTATTGCCATAAAAAATAAAATTGATGTTAATGTGCAAAAATTTTTCAATCCACTGTTGTTTCTGTATATACTGTAACCTACAAACCAATTTCCAATTTATTTCGAAAAAAAGTATGCTATCCTTACTATTTCAGTTTCAAAAAGCATTTTTGGTTCATAAAATGGATTTGTTGCATAATCAGTTTTTTGGTGCATAAAATAGATGAAAATAAGAAACAACGTTGAAAAGACAAACATGTTTCGGAGGCAACAGCCTCCTCCCTCAGTGCCAAGCAAGAAAATGGAATAAAACAGGGTCTGGGAGAGTTTAAATGCTAAGGAAGAAAGAAGATGAACCAATCAAATCGTAGCATGTGCTGGGGTAAGATTTGACCTACCAGAATATGTAAACTTGAGCCCTTCGATTAAGATTGGGTAGATATGCAGAACAACAACAGATTCATTGCAAAGATTATTTAAATTTACGTGAACATAAAAAAGCTTCCAGAAAATGTAATTCCCCTACAGTTGTAGGTCTTCAAATTATCTTGGCCTCTGAAAAAGCAAAATTCTGCCCTGTGTCCCAACAATGTTTAGCAATCGCAGATTTGCCAACGTCCTGTTTTTTAACGTAGTTTTCATTTTCCTTTAAACGACATTTTAGTGATTGCCTTGTCTGCCCCAAGTATCCAGTTTTGCATTAGCAATTAATGTAAAAGATGCCCCGCTGATAGAGTGGTTGGATTGAATACTTTAGTTCTGAAAAGATGGACTATCTTTTTGGAGGAACCAAAATTAAAAATTATATGGAAATCAAAATCGAAAATATTACGTATAATTATTAAATTATTAATTTAAAGTTTAAACTAACCGTTTCTTTTACTAGTCATGTAAAAACTTGAAACATTTTAAAATTATTATTACCATTATTATTCTTTATTTATTTATGTATATTTTAACTGACTGATCAATTAGTTTTGTGATCTACAATAACCTGGATGAGGCAAGATATAAAACAAAAAGCAAAACAGGGGGTGGGGCGTTCCTTTATTAGTCCAGTCACTTTACTTCACTTAAATAGATAAGCTACTTTTCTATCGATGAAAATTAAAAAATCTGTATTTTAAACTAAACAAACACTACAATGAAGTAAATTTAGGTGTTTCAGAAATCTTAATAAAAGCTTTAGCGTCCCCACTGGGATAAATAATCCCTCTTTAAACAAACAAATAGGGGGTGGAGCGGAAATAAATCAAAATATTTCATTTCAGAAGAGACCCAAATTGCCACGTGATGACAATTGAAAGGTTTCAAGATATTTTTAAATTTCTGATGTGGAAAACAATGAATAATAGGAGACTTTAAAAGCAAAATGGAATGTGAAATAATAAGGTTATGAATTCATTGCTTCATATGAAGAGCCGGACTCCTTTTGGCACTACATCTTTTGAATAATAATGATCATTTTGTTCTTCCTATGGCTACGAAATGAGAGTTTCCCTTCTCCTTCTTTCAGATACCGACAAGAGAAATAAAAAAGCATTTATGTTTTCTTTTTCTTCCTTGGCAAGATTTTTATTCTCGGCGTTGCAATCTGAACTGCCTGCAAGTTTTATTTAGCATTTTACGATGAACTCTTTAACTTGCAAATAGAGTAATATTTCCAACTGACTTTCTCGTATGTTTTTTTTTCTTCTTCTTTTCGTTCCGGGCTTACACATTTTGTTTTAAGCAGCAGTATTAATTTTGCAACGTCAAAAACTTGGTAATGCTCTAAGTTGGCTGAAATCCTCACCGCCGAAGGATGAATTTCAATGATTTGCTCGACTGAAGAGTTCTATAACATAAAACGATTTCTTTTCCTCTCTCATTATCTTTTTACTTTTCTCAATGCATATATAAAATAAACTTTATATTTATTTCTTTTTATCTTGAAGATTGAATTCGCTATTGTATTTTTAAATTGGCAGGTCTAACTTAACGGAAAATAAAACATGGGCACACCGAGGAAATATTTGAAAAGAAAAAAAATAGAGAAACAGGGAGACTGCCTCAACATTTTCAGAGCGTTTTTATGTTTCGAAGATAATGCAACTC